>JAOPTO010000730.1:45000-193669 GCA_033822845.1 Tetrapedia diversipes | reverse complement strand
AGAAGCAGTTGACGCTCGAGTGTCGACCCATTGCGAAGTACTCTCTTATCGTATCTTGCTTATCATGTACCACGTCATGAAAGATAAAAATGGAATTCGGAAGCGCCTCGCTCGGCGGAATAACATCGCTATTATTGCAAAATGTAAAATATCGATCTCATCGATCGGCGCTAGCAAATTCTCCAAGTATTGATGTTTCGGTTGTTGAAGCGATTGCGAATACACGTATACGTTCTCGAAATATCGCTTCAACAACCGAAATATCAATACTTGGAGAATTTGCTAGCGCCGATCGATGAGATCGGATATTTTACGTTTTGCAATAATAGCGATGTTATTCCGCCGAGCGAGGCGCTTCCGAATTCCATTTTTATCTTTGATGACGTGGCATGTGACAAGCAAGATACGATAAGAGAGTACTTCGCAATGGGTCGACACTCGAGCGTCGACTGCTTCTATCTCTGTCAGACATATGCAAAGATACCCAAGCATCTTATACGCGACAATGCAAATTTGTTAATTTTATTCAAACAGGATGGTACGAATTTAAAACATGTGTACAACGATCACGTAAACACCGATATGTCCTACGAGGATTTCTACGCATTGTGTGGCGTTTGTTGGAAACACAAATACGGATTCGTAGTGATAGATAAAGACAGCGCGCTCAACAATGGACGATACAGGAAGGGATTTAACGAATTTGCGATACCGCGATGCGATTAGTAATCGTTGATACATCGACTGGGCAACGTCTGCGATCGTGAAAAGATTTGTTTCCAACTTGATTGCGGCATGTCAACCGTCGATATCGATAAAGGCAATGGCGGCCGCGGCGGTGGCGAAGAGATTAGAGATCGCGAAATACTAGCGAGAGAGATCGCCAAAACGCGAACGTCTATTCGCAAAAAGTGTCGCGTCTTGAAAACCGATAAAATGGCTGAAGATGTCGCATTGGAAAAACATTTCAAGCCTATTACGGATCCCTTGAAGCAGATCGTCGAAAACACTGTTAACGATAACAATGATGGGTCTAGCCCTATCGTTTCAAGTATCGATCCGATGGCTATCGGAGATAAAAACAATATGATATTCTCCGAACAAAACGTGCATGAAGAGATGAAGAAGAATGAGGGTCAGATAAAACGGAAACGATCAGCTATTTCATCACCAATTACCAATTTCACTCCGGCTAAAGCGAAACGATCGAACGAAAGACCGACAACGTCGACGACGACGACGACGACGACAACGACCCCATGTAATCAAGCACGCAGAAGACTTTACAAGCAGTCGCCGATTCAACCTCTATTAGCCGTCGAAGATGTTTTCGAAACCGTCGACGATGACGGCGAGTCGTTCGTATCATCCGTTCAACGCGAATTGAAAACGCCCAAAGGTCAGGAGATGTTACGGAATCACTTCGGCCCATTGGGACAAAAATACATGGGGGCTGCCTTGAGCGGCAACAAAGACAGCAACATGGATCATGTTTACGGTGTTTATTTTAACAATGATGGAACAATGCTCGGCGATAAACGTATCGACATAGACGCGAACGACAATATAATCGTAGACGGAATAAGATATGCCGGAACACCGGGTCTATACGAGTTGATCTTCAAGAGAATTCCTGACGATACCTCGTACACCGAGAACGATAAGGAAAAATACAAACACATATTGCTGTCGACAAACGCGCATAGACGCGATCACAACGTGTTTAATCCTGTACTGGGTAACAAGGGATACAAATATAAGCATGTAATAGCCCCCTTATTGTCTCGTGGAAAAATTGGGAAAGGTGTAAGCGTGCCGAGCGTTATGACGCTAGGCGACAATAAAATCGATTACGTGCATTGGAATGATCCCAACGAGTTGGTGGATCGTCTTCGATTGCTGGAAGCCTCGCGCCAAGCAGGCAACAACGCTCACGACAATGAAATTCTATCGATTATCGAGGAACTTCGCGAAGCTGGTCTTATTATAAATTAAAACTGCGCGTCAGTCAATCGATCAGTCAGCGTCGAAATGCCTATCGATAAATTTGGAATATCGCTCGGAAGAGACGGAACGATGGATAGACCATACTATCGGTGGAGCGGATTGCTTAGAAATTACGTGCGCGACAACGCGCTTTGTCTGAGTGCCGCCGACTTTGATGCGAAATCGCGGAAAATACGGCGCGTTGCGCATCCAGAAGCGGACGGTGACGTCGTTAATAAACGTTACGTGGAACAAATTGTAAAAATGTTGAAAGATCGACAAGATGAATTCGATGGAAGGATGATCAAACTTCAGGAAAACGTACAATCGTTACGAATCACGTTAAACGAGATCGAGAAGATGGTTCAACGCGTTACCCGGCATAGCGACAACATCACCCTATGAAATAACACACCTCGTGAGAAAATACGAGTGCGCGCTTCGAACACGCGGACGGATAAGAAAGTATGCACGCGCAGTACTGCGTCATTCATGGAGAATAATGTCTCGATCAAACATGTCGAAATCCATTGAAAAGAAGAAGAACAAAAAAAGAAATATTACCTCTGAAAAACTGCAACTGGTGGAAGAATTACATGCTCCGGCAAGAAAAAATTTTCCACGTAGACGTGTGATAGTGCGCGGATATGACGATCTATGGCAGGCGGATCTGGTGGAAATGCGTCCTTACACGCGATTCAACAAGGGTTACCATTATATACTCACGGTTATCGATGTTTTGAGCAAGTACGCGTGGGCTGTACCGCTCAAGAACAAGAGCGGAAGCGAGGTGGCGAAAACTATTGCGAAGATAATTCGGAACGATGGAAGATGTCCGAAAAATTTTCAAACCGACAGAGGAAAGGAATTTTACAATGCAGATGTCGGGGAGGTTATGAGGAAACACGGAATCAATCATTATTCGACGTATTCGATTATGAAGGCCTCGGTTGTGGAACGATTTAATCGTACGTTGAAGAACGACATGTGGAAATTGTTCACGCTCAACGGAACGTACAGATGGATCGACGCGTTATCGCATCTTGTGTCGGAGTACAACGCGCGAAAACATCGAACCATTGGGATGCGGCCGATCGATGTAACCCCAGCGATCGCCGATAAACTTTTGAATACGGTATACAGCAACGTAAAGATCGCCGCTCCGGCGAGATTCAAAGTGGGCGACTCGGTACGCGTGAGCAAGTTCAAGACGATCTTTGATAAAGGTTACACACCAAATTGGTCCACCGAGATATTTAAGATTATCGAAATACAAAGAACGAATCCTGCGACTTACTTACTCGAGGATTGTCGTGGAAAACCTGTTGCCGGGGGATTTTACGAATACGAGCTGCATCGTGCAGCAGATCCCGACGTGTATCTCGTGGAAAAGGTGTTGCGCAGGAAAGGTGACAAGGTTTATGTGAAATGGCTAGGATTTGACGTCTCGCACAACTCTTGGATACATAAAAATAATGTATTGTAGACACACACAACCTTTCATTATTGTTAGAATACAGTACTTATTTTTATTAGAATATATATATAATAAAATATTATATAATAAAACAATATAATAAAGATAGTATTAACAATATACATATACGTCTTTAAGTTATTGGAATTTTTTTTTTTACAAGGGTACCCGATAATGTCCCCATGGTAACGTGTTGAAGGAATCGGGCACAATATATCGTTTGTCATCGAACGGACTTAGAGCAATTTTAGTCTCTCGTACGGTATACACATCGTGTAATTTGGATCTTATACAAGACTGACGTCGCATCATTTCAGTTTCTTGGTTTAGACACCGCGTGTAATCGTCGAACGTTATCGATTTGGCTACGACGCTAGTTTTTATACCCTTCACTTTCTTCGTGTCCGTCTTACCGTTTACTCTCAACGCGTACATTTTTGCTCTAAGTCCGACGAATTCCGTCATAATCGCTCCGTTGTTTTCATCCTTCATCAGACCAGGCACTTTCTTATTCGCGAGCGGTATGCCGTATGCGTTGTCAATCGCATAATCGCTCGTATCGAATCTGACGATATCGCGTTTCATGGTTTCGTAGACGTCCTCGCACTCGAGATGATATATCAGGCTATCCGTATCCGTATACATAATTCGGCATTTATCCTGATACAATGGTAACATGTACTCGTAATGAAACTCGTACAAACAGATCTTTGATATGTCGAGTATACACATACCCACATAGATCGGTTTTTTGAACTTCACCTCGAGATTACGCAATTCAACGGCGACAAGATTCTCCGAAAAGACGCTTCTACTGTGGAAATTGGGTTTCGCGATCAATGCCTCAGCGCAGTATCTTCCATCCCATTTTGTCACTAGTTTCACGTCAACGTGATTGCGCACATTCTCCATGGTTTTTCCGAACACCGCATTATTCATTAATTTATATAAATTTTTTTCAAAATCGTTGGTTGCGCGTGTTCTAAATTGCGTATTAAGTTCAATGTACATGTGTAACCATGGAGATTGTGCAAATTGTAGTACGCGATGAATTTTCGCAACGCGAAGCCCGTGACGTATACACTGCTGTAGGTTGCGATAATGTATCACGTAACGCTTCTTATCGTACAGCGTGGCGAGCAACTTGTCCTGGCGTTTACCGGGCGGTTTATCGCTCGTCGGACAGAACGGTAGGTCGGTGTGCGCGTCGTGCACTTGTTGCGGATACTCCAAATCCACTTCGATAATGTAGCCTATAGGAGAATCTATCGCGATCGACGATACGTCAAAATTCGATAGATCCTCGACCCATCGAAATTCTGCGTAGGGCAACGGTTGACACATTGCCCAGCCGTACAAGTTGTTAACGTCGAAATACGTGAGGTACGATGTTGGCTTCGATGAATCGTACGATTGCATGTACTTGTTGTTAGCATGAGCGTATCTATTCGAACATTGAGCTAGACCACCGCGTATACCACGTTCGATGAACAGAACCATGTCGACGTCGGTGAGTAGTTCGAAGTTAATACGCGTATACTTTAACATGGCATCCCATGTGAAGCCCGGTAAAGTGTAATAATGAGCGGGATCCAATCCATAACTTTGAACGCAACTATTGCGAAAATTTTCGAAAATATCAGCTAATAACAAGACATCGATCTTCATGTACAAGTCGCTATATTCGCCTAATGTTTGGATGGAGAACCGTTGCCAGATGTTCGCAGCGTGCGCGTAGTCGCTCTCGGATATCGTGTCGCAGGTTAAAGAACTGTAAAATGACTCGCGCGGCGGTAAACACGGATCTTGTAACTTGTCGACGCAGTCCACGTATTCGTACGGAAAGATGCCTTTTCGCGTCAATAAATCAAACTTTTCGATGGATAAATGCGAAAATTCAGAATGCAAAATTTTAAGTTTATCTTTGTTTAGGAAGGATGCCAATCTGTCCAAGCTGGTATTGAGAAACTTATATGAATCGATGAATCGCAATTTCATACATATTTTATGCACATCTTCCGTAGATTTAACTTTTTTCGTGAACGAGATATATCGTTCTTTTGTTATCGGTAATAAATCGATGCTACCTGCAAATGTATTAGCTATTTCCCTGATAATAAAATGCGCATCATAACCGCTTAAATTGTGAAAAATTACGGGAATGCAATGCGACTCTTTGTAATTTAGATTGCAATTTGAATGCGCGGGACCTCTGTATCGTCCAGTCAGATGGCAATGATCGTGTACCCGTTTGTCGTCTTGAGCGAACGGTTTTTCGCATACGTGGCAGTGCGTTGCACGACGAAATGCATTCCACTGTTCTTTCGTCAATTGCTCCATGGTTACGTTATCGGATAGGATAGCCTTTACGCGACACGCTAATTGTTCCAGTTCTTTGACGAACCACGAGACGCAATCACTATCGCGACGATATCGATACATGGATAATGACTGGTCGTACGAGCAGTGCACGTAGTATCCGATACTAAATACCTTGTGCTGCTGATACGCGTAAATCTTTGCTTTCGAGTACTCCTCTTGCTCCTTCTCCTCCTCCTCTTCCTCCTCTTCTTTTTCATCCTTCTCTGTCTTCTGCAGGATGCATTCCAGATCGGCGTATACGACAAACGGGAGTCGCTCTTTCCTACAGTAATTGCCGAAACTTAACCATTTGTCGTCCTCGTTCGGTAATACGATCGCGCAGTCGTTCATTTTCCCACAGTCTACTGAATGTGTCTGCAACTTCTTCTCCGAATAGAAATAATGTAAACATCTGCAAAAATCCGAAAATTTTCAATATCGTGGTCGCGAAGGCACTCGCACCGTTCTCAGAAGCATATGTATACATACCGGTCGCAGATATACTTTTTGACCTTCTTCTTGCTTAATTGCAAACTCACGAGCCTAGATAGATTCTTGATACACGCGAAATGTCCTACTTTGTCATCTCGCGGATCTTGCACGTACAGCAAATTAACGTGCTTGTCCATCTTTCGGCGTGTGAGACGTATCGGAAGGACTGCCAGTTCTTCTTCTTCGGCCCTCCTCTCGATGGTGTAAACGTTCACAGATATGTCGTTGATATGTTCAAATTTGTTAATTTGATTCAACGTCATCGGAAACTCAATGTTCTGGACCTTCAACACCGACGCGTAATTAGGATACGAAGTTACCCGATCAGTATGTTTTTCGGCTGGATATAGAGCGGCGACCACCGCCCATGCGAAACATGCATTGTCCGTTGATCGCACATTAACGACCGCTCTCTTCAACATTATTTCTCGCGGCAGATTGATGTCACATCCCGCACGCATGGGATTATACTTGTTGATGTTAATTGTTAAATTGAGAATGCGTGACAATGCCCATCCGCTATCGCGTTCCTGAAATTCTTCCAAAGATGCTAAAGTGGGCTCGACTACTCGTTGCTCGTACCACTCGCGAAGATCTGACGTTGGAAAGAGTTCGCAGTTTCTCGTATTGATACTTTTATTGGCACGTTTATCGCCTGCCACAAATTCGCCATTGAATATCGTATTAATCTTAATACTACAATGTTTTTCGATCGCCCTCTTTACGTGATTGAGCACTATGTCACTAGCATCTTCGAGGAAGTGTCGAGGTTCCATATGTTTAGCATTTATGATTGCGCCAGTCGATATACGACTTTCGAAAGCCGTTTCTATCTCCTGCCAAATCAATCCGTTATCTCGCTCACCATATCCAGCGCCCGCGTGTACGAAACGTCTTCTTAAAGAATTTTTTAAACCTATGAGCTGCGCGATTCGAGCGATTAGTGACTGTCTCATCCCAATCGCCAATCGAGGACGTTTAGCTCGACTACATTCTTCCAAAGATTGGAGACACTCGTTGCATTGCCGCTCCCAAGCGTCGTACCCTTCCTTCGAATTTACTAGGGTTGATTGCGCCCACACACTACGTTCGATTTCCATATGTTGTTCTTCCATTGTAATATGCACGAAGATCTTCCGATTCGACTATACTGACACAGCACACATCATCCTCTTGATATATACTTTACCATAACATATATGTTTGAGTCCATTCATCACATTGTGTTGAATTTAGCTGATGCTATTTGTTAGGCACCGTATCTGTCTTCTCAGATATTACTTCTATGGCACGTTTCTATGCACGCGAAGATTCTGTATGATATGATCGCTGACTCGTGATCCTCCGATATGGTTTCAAAATTTGCAACGTCGCGTCTCGTGTTGAATTTAGCTGATGCTATTTTTTAGGTATTGTATCTGTCTTCTCAGATATTATTTCTATGGCACGTTTTCTATAGACGCGAAGATTCTGTATGATTTCATCGCTGATTCGTGATCCTCGGATATGGTTTCAAAAAATTTACAACGTCGCGTCTCGTGTGGAATTTAGCTGATGCTATTTTTTAGGCATCGTATCTGTCTTCTCAGATATTATTTCTATGGCACGTTTTCTATAGACGCGAAGATTCTGTATGATTTCATCGCTAACTGGTGATCCTCGGATATGGTTTCAAAAAATTTGCAACGTCGCGTCTCGTGTTGAATTTAGCTGATGCTATTTTTTAGGTATTGTATCTGTCTTCTCAGATATTATTTTTATGGCACGTTTCTATAGACGCGAAGATTCTGTATGATTTCATCGCTAACTCGAGATCCTCGGATATGGTTTAAAAAATTTGCAACGTCTCGTCTCGTAATCGTTACGATGTTATTCGATTTTAAGACATGTTTCCTGTTGATGAAGTTTTTCGATAATGATCCGATAGCGATACGAGTGGTTCGATAGTGGTACAGCAGTGGTTCAATAGTGGTTCAATGTGGTTCGATAGTGGTTCAATAGTGGTTCAATGTGGTTCAATGTGGTTCGATAGTGGTACCACAGTGGTTCAATAGTGGTTCGATGTGGTTCGATAGTGGTTCAACGTGGTACCACAGTGGTTCAATAGTAGTGGTTCGATAGTGGTTCGATAGTGGTTCAATAGTGGTTCAATAGTGGTTCGATGTGGTTTGATAGTGGTTCAACAACGTGGTTCAATAGTGGTTCAACGTGGTTCAATAGTGGTTCAATAGTGGTTCAACGTGGTTCAATAGTGGTTCAACGTGGTTCAATAGTGGTTCAATGTGGTTCAATGTGGTTCGATAGTGGTACCACAGTGGTTCAATAGTGGTTCGATGTGGTTCGATAGTGGTTCAACGTGGTACCACAGTGGTTCAATAGTGGTTCGATAGTGGTTCGATAGTGGTTCAATAGTGGTTCAATAGGGGTTCGATGTGGTTTGATAGTGGTTCAACATGGTTCAATAGTGGTTCAATAGTGGTTCAACGTGGTTCAATAGTGGTTCAATAGGGGTTCAACGTGGTTCAATAGTGGTTCAATAGTGGTTCAATAGTGGTTCAATAGTGGTTCAATAGTGGTTCAATGTGGTTCGATAGTGGTACCACAGTGGTTGAATAGTGGTTGAATAGTGGTTGAATAGTGGTTGAATAGTGGTTCACTAGTGGTTCAATAGTGGTTCAATGTGGAACAATGTTATATCTATATTGTTTTAAATTATGTGAAAACGCGTCACAGAATAAACAAATATCGAATTCGGTATTATCATCGAAATAGCGCGAAGAGCGCGCCACCAAAGCGGTGCTGCTATCGAAAGTGTGAAAGTGTAGAGGGGGTATACGTATCATTTAAAAGGCGGCCTCCGGCATGTAACTGCTTCAGTTGCTGTGCGATATTAGGATTTTGATCAACAGCATTTTCTACAAGTAGATACGATGCTAACCGCTAAGGAAAATAATAAAGCCATGAATTATTACATTCCAATACAAAATACTGAAACTCCAACTTCCGATACACAATCAGATGGGTAAGTTTCGATTTTTTATACTGATATTTTTTTCCAAGTACACGATTTATCAAATCTTTATATTTATTTCCGTTTATAGTATTCCTCCTATATCGTCCTCGCGTCGTGTGATTCGCATCTTAGGACGGAGATATGCGTTAACACCGACGTGCTATAAATATTTAGACATTGGAATACGCGTTGGGCCTGTCTCTTGTGTAGATCTACTTATTGGTGATAATCATGGACATCGCATAATATTACCGTTTGCAACGTGGAAAATGTTCATTCGACAACGTCCAGATATTGAACGATTACTACAATCGCCAACAACAACGACTGCTCATCCGTTGTGGATTCAAGACTTAAAAATAGAACTTACTACGATGCATACAGAGAGGATGTTACGGTTGACATTGTTGGATAAGTATTTAAGCTTAAAACCTTCAACAGTGCTGTTTATGTTTAATCTGGAAAATTGTATAGAACATATGTACTACTGGTTATGTGAAAATACGCATACTGTCGATAATAAGTTTCAACTATTTTTAAATATTATAAAACGTTGCAATGTCACCGATGCATGCCATGCTGCGAAAGCGATATGTGAGAGCGGTACGTTTGATAGCGAATCGCTTGTAGATTGCGAATTATTGGCATACGCTTTAGATGATATTCTTTATGAAGCTTGTAATAAATAGCCAATATCATGTAATGTTATTATTGTTATCATGTACAGCATTGAATTATGGGCATAAAAAATAAAAAAATTATTTCAATATTGAAAAATATTTTCATTTACCTTAAAATTACCTTTTTCCCCCATATCTCCTAAATCATAATTTTCACAACCTCGTTAAAGAACGAATTTAGTATTTAAAAACGACTTTCATCTCTGTTAAGGCACGTTAACACTGTGTCGATCGTGTCCTTGAATATTGCACTTACGTGCAGTCTATGTAATTTGTACCTCTTTTTATTCAGATTCAATTAAATATTTTAATTCAACGACTTTTGTATGTACTACATTGATTTATGGTAATGAAAAAATAAAAATTATTTCATCATCATTATTGAAAAATATTATTTAATAAATATCTTCATTTGCCTTTTTTCCCACGGCACGCCATTTTTTCCCACGGTACGCCACATAAAAAACTAAGGTAAAATCCCCCCTTCCCCGCGGGCCGTCGAGCGGAAACCCCTGCCCCCGCGGTCTCCCCATCCATCGTTCGCGTCGGACCCCTGCCCCCCGCGGTCACCTCATCCATCGTTCGCATCGGACCCCCCACCCCGCGGTCAACGAGGCCATCGTTCGCGCCGGGCCCCTCTCCCCGCGTGACGTCATTCCCGGGCGCGGCTGACCCCCCACCCCGCGTGACGTCATGGGGCTGACCCCCCTCCCCGCGTGACGTCACCCCCCACCGCGCGGCAGACCCCCCTCCCCGCGTGACGTCATTCCCCCGCGCGGCAGACCCCCCTCCCCGCGTGACGTCATTCCCCCCGCGCGGCAGACCCCCCTGCACCTCACCCCCCCTCAGAGGACCTGGGTTAGAACCCCCCTATATTACCTACTTGAGGATAGTCAACATAGGGTGCTGAATAGCGCACGGCGATAGTGGCCCCTAGGGGTTGCCAGCCCCTCCGGGTCGAGATCATGTTGGTCCAAAACGTAAAAACAATAAGCCTCGCATGACTTTTAACACTGGGGAGGTGTCCACTGACACCCCACGACCAACAAATTCCCCCCAACCGGGACCGAGCTCGGGGACTCCCCCTCCCCAGCCGGTCCAATTCATATGCAGCTACCCTGGATATTCCAGGTCGTTTAAAAGTAAAATTGGCCGTGGCGTCCACTTGAAGTCTGCACACCCAGATTGGAACGATGACGCGAACCGCACCGTGGGAGTCAAGGTGCATTGGAGTGAGGAGGAGGTATCCTTGCTGGCTCGGCGCGAGACGGAGCTTTCCATGAAGGCTGTCAAGTTCATCAACCAGGCGATTATGCAGTCCATGACTGGCAGGACGTTGGAAGCCGTGAAGGGCATTCGGAGGCGTCAGGGCTACCGAGTGCTCGTCGCGCAGCACGTTGAACGCATTAAGCAGGAATCTCAGCTCCCGGCGGCGGCGCCGGCGCGGACCGCCGATGAGGATGAGCAATGCGATCGGACCCTCCTGGAGTATTTCCGCGGAATCGCCCCCACTCGCGTGCGATGGATTCAAGGCTGACCGCATTGATGAAATCTGCGCTCGGGTTGGGTTGGACGAGCGGAAATGCACACTGGAGAAGCTGACCGTGTATCTCGCGGAAGTTTTTCCGCAACCACAAAAAACGGATATCGTGCGTCGTCGTCGTCGTGATGAGCCGGCTGTGCCAATTTCGCGTCGCAAGCGGCGCAGGATTGACTATGGTAGAGCCCAAAATCTATGGCGTAGGGATCCTGGCCGCTGTATTAATGTCGTACTGCGTGGCCCCGTGGTGAACCAGACACTCTCGAAAGAGGTTATGGTTCCCTATTGGGAATCCATTTCGACGAATGCGCGCGTTTGTTGTCCACCGCCGGCAGAGCGAGAGGAGACAATCACCTCTCTGTGGGGTCCTGTCAATCCGGCTGAGATACGGAAGGCGTTTCCGGAGAGGAAGGCAGCACCGGGTCCTGACGGCCTTACTGCGAGGATTCTTCACAAAACACATCCTGAAGTTCTGAAAAGGATCTATATCCTCACAATGTGGTGTCACAGACTACCCCTCCACCTGAAGGACGCCAGGACGGTGCTTGTTCCGAAGACTCCGCTGCCATCGAGTCCATCGGATTATCGGCCCGTTTCCGTGACTTCGGCCCTTGTGCTAGGTTTCCACAAAGTGTTAGCTATACGGATGCGTCGACTAATTCGACCGGATGAGAGACGGAGGGCCTTTCGTTCAACGGACGGGTGAGCGGACGACGTGTTCATGCAGGATTTGATTCTGCGACATGCACACAATCCCCATAAGCCGCCGTTCGTCGCATCGGTTGATGTTGCGAACGCGTTTGACACCGTTTCCCACCGCTCGATAATCCAAACCTTAGAGGCGAGGGGCTGCCCCGGGGCCATGGTTGAGTATATGGAGTCGGTGAACTCCGATGTTCTCACGACCATCGTCTCGAATGGGCGGCAGCCACATGCTACCCATCCTAGGCATGGGGTGAGGCAGGGAGATCCCATGTCTCCAGATATTTTTAACATGGTACTGGACAGACTTCTCAAGAATTTCCCCAATGACATCAGGGCTGATGTCGGCGGTGTGAAGATCGGAGCTTCTGCCTTTACTGACGACCTAATCCTCGCAGCCTCAGCGACCACGGGGCTTCAGCGACTGCTCGACTGTGCGGAGGGCTTCTTGGCATCATGCGGCATGACAGTTAATGTCGGGAAGTCTTTTACCATCTCAATTGGAACAGTTCCACACCAGAAGACCACTGTGGATGTAGGCAACTTCACCCTCGGTGGACAGAAGCTGGTAGCGATGAAGCGCACGGACAGCTGGAAGTATCTGGGAATACCATTTACTCAAGAAGGACGTCAGCGTTCCTACCCGGCAGTCGATTTGGTCGCTCGAATTAACAAAATCTCTATTGCCCCCTCAAGCCGCAGCAGAGACTGTTCGCTTTGCGGATATATCTGTTGCCGAGCTTATATTATTCGGCATCGTTGGGTTCTGTGAGGCTGGGTGCACTCAATCGTTGCGACAGGGCAGTGAGAGCAGCGGCGAGAAAGTAGCTAGGTCTGTCGGCCGATACACCGAAGGCCTATTTCGATTCCACCATCGAGTCGGGAGGGCTTGGTCTGTCTTCACTACGGTGGAGCATACCACGCATTAGGCTTAACCGCCTCAACGGACTATACCTGTCTTCGGATGCTGCCACCGCTCGGCCTGGGGATTATCTTCGGCTCGAGATCAAGAAAACGCGCCAGCGTCTCTTGGATCACGGTGAGGTCGTGGACACTCCGGAGAAGGAGGCGCGCCGGTGAGCGAAAGCTCTTCATGGTAGTGTCGACGGCGGAGCGCTGAAAGAGTCGAAGCGGGTCCCGGGGCAGAATCGATGGATAGCGGGGGGCACTCGCTTCTTGTCGGGAAGGGACTTTGTCCAATCCTGCAAGTTGCGGATTAATGCCCTACCTACGAATTTCCGAACATCACGGGGCCGAATATGGGATAGGCTCTGCAGGGCTGGTTACGCGATCCCGAAAACGTTCAACCACGTACTCCAGGGTTGTCACCGCACGCATGATGTTCGTATTAAGTGGCATGATGCGGTGGTGGCGTACTTGGCTCGGGGTTTAGAGCAGAAGGGCTTCCGGGTATCACGCGAGCGGAACTTTCGAACAGATGAGGGAGTGAGAAAACCAGACTTACTCGCGATCAAAGACGGTAAATGCATGGTCCTCGATGCACAGGTAGTCAGTGTACTGACGGTGCTGGATCATGCGAACAAACGTAAGGTTCGGTACAACTCTGACAACGCCAGCTTCCGACGTGCAGTTGCTTCTAGCAGCGGCACGGAGGAGGTTGGGTTTTTCTCAGCTACACTGATGTGGAGGAGGCTATGGAGCGCGAAGTCAGTAAAGACGCTAGAGGACAAACGTCGAGAGTGATTTAACGTGCGGCACCTGGTCCTAGACCTTATCCACACGGGCCTCATGGGCGCGGGGTTGGGATACGCCCAACCAGCGCGCAAGCAGTGTGGCACCACACTGTTGCTACCATGTCATCCGAAAGAGCAAGGCTGACGGAAACCCTGTTGAGGCCGGGTCTTTCTTAAACCCTTCCAGCTATGCAGGCTGGCGCCCGAGCTGGGATGACGCAGCTCACCCGCCGAGGTGTTCAAGCACCTCTGACCCTGCGATATGGGCTATTACCATCTGCCACCACGAGGCCAACACCAATTGGCTAAGGGCGGCACCGACCCTTGGACTAACAAGTCAGCCTCCCGTGGTACCGGTGTTTAAAGTCATACCGATCATACTCCAGGCTGAGTTTCCGAAAAAATCCGCTACCCAATGGGAGCCTGCCCTCCATGGCCTGGGTACGCCAACACTTCAGGCACCTCGGGTTCGTCAAGCCCGTACTGGGGCCGACCACAGGTCAACCGCAGACCCTGAGGGGAGACGCTAGTGGATGCTCGATTGATGAGCAAGACGGACATCAAAGTAGTTTCGTCGCGTGTGCTAATAGGTGGAGTAGCTGCCTTTAACATCTTTAACCGCCGAACAACTGTGCGGTTTGACCGGGCTGGCGTCGGCTAAGCACCCGGTAAGGGGGATTTTTCGGTGCGGCCTCCTGATAAGTAGGCATAAGACGGAGGAGAGGTTTTAGTGGGTAGTGCGAATAGCGTGAGTCCCACACTACCCGCCGTCCATCCGCGGGTGTGCCTAAACGCATTTCCCCTCCTGCCTAAAAAAAAGAAAGAAAAAAAATAGCCAAATATCTCGTCATCTAATTAGCGACGCGCATGAATGGAATAACAAGATTCCCTCTGTCCCTATCTACTTCCTTCAAGGGCTGCGGTTGACCTTCGTTGACCGCAGTACGGGCTTAACGACCCCGAGGTACCCGAGTCAAGATCACACCGTAATCCTGTGGTCATGTTTCGCAGGAACGGGGGTCTTGCCTTAATTGGCCGGACCGCGAGGATGATAACCTCTATAAAAAATCCCTTAATCCCCAGGGCTATGGTGCGTGGCCTTGGGGTACCACCCCGTCACCAGACGCATGGGGGGGTGGCTGGTGGGTGAACCAGCCTGCGAGCGACCTCCTCTGGGCACCTGGCGACCCCTTGAGTATAGAGCCTTCTCCCCGGAAAGGGCGTCGCCCGGGGAGTAACGTATAGTTCGTCCCATCTCGTGGGAACTATATGGATAAGTTCGTAAAATTGGGGACTTGGGGGGAGGGGGGGGATTAATAGTAATAGTAAGCGAGATACGGCCGATACGGTCATGGAAGTTGATGAAAATAGAACGGCGTCGTCCTCCAGGGGTCGCGGTGCCAATCTGGCGTCGAGGAGTGTAAGCCCTGCAAAGAGGCTTAAGCGAACGAGTGCGTGTAAGAATGTAAGTATAGATGAATATGAAGAGTTGAGTGCGATGCGTATGATTGGTGCGAAAATGAGAAAGTTTGCATTTACTGATGGGAATCGAGTGTTTAAAGCGGCGAGTGAGTTTATTTTGAATTGCATGAGTGAATATGAAGAGCAAATTATGAGGATGATCGCGAAGAATGAAAGGTTACAAGAAAGGCTTGATGAATGCGAGAAGCGTATGAGGCCGACTCAGCAGGCCGTGTCCTTCGCGAGTGTGGTAGCTAAAGGTGCTGCCAAGAGTGTGAGTGTGTGTGATGGGAAGCGTGCTACGGGTGTGAATGAGAAGAAGAATGTGTATGCTGTGGTGGTGAAATCGAAGGATGAATGTGTGAAAATGACTAGCGAGCAAGTGAAAGAGAAAGTGATGAAAAATGTGAGCGGTGATTTGAATGTTAGAATAAAGGCGGTGCGTAAGACTAAAAGTGGCGGTCTCGCGATTGAGGCCGCCAGTGAGAGAGAGATGAGAATGTTGAGTGAATGTAAGACGTTTGAAACGCTGGGTCTCAAGGTTGAGTCCCGAAAGAAGATTGGGTCCAAGGTTGTGGTCTTTGGTGTACCGAAAAAGATGACGAATGATTGTTTTATGACTGAGTTATATGTGAAAAATGTGAAGAGTGTATGTGTGAGCGAAAATGAGTTTAAGGAACGAGTGAGGATTGTGAGCAGAGTGAATAAGAAGGGTGCGGATGTGGGTAACGTCATTCTGGATGTTACCAAGAGAATGCGTGATATGAGAATGAGTGAAGGGAGAGTGTACGTGAAATGGAGAGCATGTCGAGTGAAAGATTTTGTGAGTGTGTTACGTTGTTATAGATGTCTGGCCTTCGGACACATGATGAGGGAATGCGCGCTGAAAGAGAGATTATGTACTAAATGTTGTGAGAGTGGCCACTTAAAGGACCAATGCAAGAAAGAGAGCGTGTGCCGCAATTGTAAAATGAAAGAAAAGAAGTCGGACCACTCGGTCCTGTCCGTGGAATGCCCGGACTATGTGAGGATGTTGGAGCGAGAGAAGGCGAGAGTGTGCGATGACTGAAAGGTGTATGAAAGTGGTGCAGTGTGATTGTCAGAGGGGGTATGCTGTGATGTGTGATTTAAGTAGTGTGATGTGTGAGCGTGTTGTGTCTGTGGCCCTCCTGCAGGAGTTGTATGTAATAGATGGACGCGTGAGTGGTCTACCGGCTGCGTGGCGAGTGTTTGTCTGTGAGAATGCTCCTCTCGGACAGCAGTTGTGGTTAGCGACCCAACTGTGGATGCAATGTGTGTGAATAAATTAACTGATTAGTATGGGGTTTGTGTGTGGTTGAAGGGAGATTTCGGTGAGTTGTACATGGTGTTCATGTACTGCAGATACGGTAAGGATATCGAACACTACCTGAGGTACATGGACAGAGTGTGTGAATATATGAGTGGGAAGCAGGTACCGATTGGTATGGAAACAAATGCGGCCTTCCCCTTGTGGTTCAGCAAGGGTGGAGGTCGCAGTCGTGAGAATGAGATGCGCGGTAGAGTTTTGGAAGAACGGGTTTTAGTGAATGAAATGATTGTTCTGAACGAGCAGAGTGAGTATTATACTTTCTCGGGTATGAGAGGGCAGAGTGACATCTATGTCACTCTGGTGAATGGGGTTCATGCTGGGTGCCGGTATGAATGGGAGGTAAAGAATGACTGGGGCGCGAGTGATCACAACGTGATCCTTGTGTGTATGTTGTATGGTGAGGGTGAATCGAGTGTTGTGAGTAGGAGTGATAGATGGATATGTAAGGGCGTGGACTGGGAAGGGTATATGAATGACTTGTGTGAACTTGCAGCGTCGTAAGGTGTGGATGCAATGAATGAAACAAGCGTGGAAGGAGTGCTGAGATGGGTCTCACAATGGATCCGGGTTGTGAGCGACAAATGGATGAAGGTAAGCAAACCGCGGCGTGATAGGAAGGTTGCATGGTGGACGAGAGAATTGGAAATTATGAAAGGTAATGTGAGAAAGAGTCGAAAGGCATGGCAGAATGCGAGAAAGAGGGGATGCGTGGATGTTGATGAAGGAAAAGCTGAGTATATGAGGCGGCTTAGCGAGTATAAACGTGAGATGTGGTGTACGAAGGAGAATGACTGGAGACGGTTTGTGAGTGTGTGGTCCAACCTGGATCCGTGGGGCCCGGTGTATAGGATATGTCGTGGGAAGAATGTGAGGGAGAGATTGAGTGCATTGAATGTATGTGGTACAGAGTATTCCACGTGGCGTGAATGTAGTGAAATGTTGATGAATAGCTTTATCCCAGCCACGAATATGAATGGAGGTGCTGAGTTAATGAGTGATGTAGCGAATGTGTCTGCAAAGGGTTTTAAATGGGAAGAGATTGAGAAAGCGGTAGCCTTGGCTAAGCGGGGAAAGGCACCCGGTATGGACGGCGTGACTGCTGAGATGTTACGAGCGACCTGGTGTGCGATTCCGGGATGGTTGTCGACTGTGTTTGATATGTGTGTACGAGAGGGCTGCTTCCCGGCTGAATGGAAAACAGCTAGAGTGGTTGTGTTTCCGAAGTCTCCTGATAAACCGCGTTCGGAGCCCGCGTCGTATACGCCTATCAGCCTGCTATCTGTGTTAGGAAAGACTCTTGAACGAATGATGGTTAAAAGGATTGAGTGTAGAGTGAAAGACAGAATGAATGATGCACAGCACGGCTTTCGCGGGGGCCGTTCGATGGAGAGTGCATGGCAAAGGATGAGAGAGTATGTGAATGAGAGCGAAAGTAAATATGTTCTGGGTGTGTTTGTGGATTTTAAGGGTGCGTTCGATAATTTGGAGTGGATGCGTGTGATTGAGAAGTTGAGTGAGATTGGGTGTGAGGAGTTGCCCCGGTGGAGAAGCTACTTCCAGGGGCGATCAGCGTGCATGTGTGGAATGAATGATGTAGTTTGGAAGAATGTATAGCGTGGCTGTCCACAGGGGTCCATCTGTGGTCTGTTCATCTGGAACCTGATGATGGATAGGCTCCTGTGGCGGCTGATCGAGAATGGATGTAAATGGGTGGCTTACGCGGATGATTTGTTACTGATTGTTGACGGACAGAACCGAATGGAAGTTGTGCGAAAGGGAACAGACTGGATGGGTATTGTGTCTGAATGGGGCGAAAGTGTGGGTGTTAGCGTGTCCGAAGGCAAGACTGTGTGCATGTTGATGAAAGGGAGCATGGCAGGGAGTCCTCGTCCGTTTGTGCGTATGAAAGGAAAGTTAGTAAAGTATGTGGAGCGTGTGAAATACTTGGAAGTATAGATGAGTGAGAGAATGCAGTTTAAGGTACATTTGGAAGGGCTGAGGAAGAAAATTATGAATGTACTGGGGCAAATGAGGAGAGTGTTGAAGCGTGAGTGGGGTATAAGGAGGAAAAGTATGCGTGTGATTTATAAGGGTTTGTTTGTTGCATGTGTGATGTATGGAGCGAGTGTTTGGTGTGATGTAATGGAGTCTGGGTATGCAGGGGATATGATGAATAAATGCCAAAGGGTAGCGTTGTATGCGTGTGTGAATGTGTGCAGAACCGTGTCGACTGAATGTATGCAGGTGTTGATGGGTGCGCTACCTTGGGACCTTGAATGTCTGAGACGTGGTGCGATGTGGAGATTGAAGAACGGAGTGGATATGGGTATGAGAGGTTGCGTGAAGGTTCAACACCAGAGTGAAAGGTTGTTGCGAGAGAGAATGAATAAAGTCAATGAGGGTGTGAATGCTGAGTGGCAGAGAAGGTGGGGTGAAGGTGAAGAAGGGCGAGTGACGTATGAGTATGTGAGGGATGTTAAATTTGCAGTGAAGAATGATTGTTTTAATCCGAGTATGCATGCATGTTATTTGATGAAAGGACATGACAGTATGAATGGGTTTCTCTTTCAGCGTGGTTTGAGCAACAGTGAACAGTGTAGGTGTGGCGCGGAATGTGAGGACTGGAAGCATGTGTTGACCGAATGAGAGTTGTATGAGGACCACCGGGACCTGAGTGCCTGTGGTGTACGTGTGCGTGAGGATGGTAGTGCGGATGTGAGTGGTGTGATAGAAAGCAAGGGAACGTATGAGTGTTTCTGTGCGTATGCGAAAAATGTGTTTCTGAAGAGAGGGATGAATGTGAGCGTGTAGTGTGTGTGGTGTGCTGAGGAGCCTAGGTGGGAAGTGTCGTCCTCGGGCGACATATTCCTTGGGGAGCGACGTCCCCAGGCTTCCGAGTTGGCCGAAACCAGGTCGAGACTTGCAAGGGTCGCAATGGGTAGTGGGTAAACCCCACGACGAGTATGACCGATACGACTTCGAACACTGGTACCGCGGGGGTTGACAAGTGAGCCCACGGAGGGGGGTTTCTCCCTCCGTCGTCCACCTAGGGCTGGACTCGCGGGGGCAGTGGTATAGCCTACATCGCAGGCTAGAGGCGCTGGATCGCCACGGCGTGTGAGCTGCGTCATCCCAGCACGGGCGCTGGCCTGCAGAGCCAGCAGGGATGTTAGAAAAGTCCCGCCCTCACGGAGGGAGACCCGGAGAGCTTGCAATCCCGGGTTGACACGGTAGCTTCTGTGTAGGTGTTCCACAGGAGTGCGCTGGTTGAGCGTATCTCAACCCCTCACCCATGGGGGCCGTGTGGATAAGGTCTCGGACCAGGTGCCGCACGTAAAATCACTCTGACTTAATGTCCCTATCTACTGGGTGTATGAGGCTGGAACCGGCATCCCTTTGGGAAACCACGATGAAACTGATGTTTATCCTTGTAGGTTTTAGCTTACAATAAGGTAGAACTTCGGCGAAGTTGGCGGGCTGGCTCTGGTCAAAGTCCACTTACCTCACAACCACGCGGTGCACCTGGGCCTCTGTGCGATACAGAGCGCGAAAGAGTAAGTGGCAAATCCTCCCTCACACGGCATTTAGACGAGGTGACCTCGACTTGTAGATTTTCACGGGAGTTGGTGGGAGCTTGTCTCTGCTGGCCTTAGGCCGTGAAGCGTTCATTCGGGGGGGAATCACTGGACTTCGTCAGTGGCCCTAGCCCTAAAGCTTGTATCTCGTAATGGCCTGTCCCTGCACACACCGGATAGTGCTCGAGACATACAGGGGGCGGCTTGCCGTCGCCCTGCGAAGCTCGCTGCATCACGTGCTCCGTTACGACGTGAGGCGTGTTGATGAACGTGTATCGTAGGGATCCTCCGGAGGGTACTTGTGGGGTGGAACCCACAGCTGCCATCCAGCTCTCTATCGGTGCATCTACAATTGCGAGAGATATCGTCGACCGGTGGACGGGGCCACCAAGGCGAAATAATAATAGCCAAGACAGAAAGGAAAGAGAGACAAAATAAACAATGACAGAAAGTACACGAAAGGAATGGGATCCCCGAAAAAAAGAACAGAAACCTCAGGGGCTGCTGACACGCTGGCTGTCGCAAGACAGGGCTTCGGTGTTGTAGTACGGGCCTAACGAACCCGGGATTACTTGAGTCGCGCACACACCGTAATCCTGTGGTCATGTTTCGCAGGAGCGGGGATCTTGCCTTAGCCGGCTGAACCGAGAGGATGAGCGCCTCTATAAAAGAATCCTTAACCTCAAGCTGTGCGGGCGCGGCGACGGGGCACGGGACGGACTAGGCGCCGTAGCGTGTACAGGTGGGTGCATCTGTATCTAGCGTCCGGTCCCCGGGAACCTGCCAATCCCTGGTGGTATATTGGCTTGTCTGGGTAACGATGCTCTGCCGAGATCGACCTCCATTCATACGTAGCTTTTGGGGCCCATGGATGCTCTCATGTTGAAGTGGGCACAACATTAAACATGAATAAACCAACACCTAAACCAACAAAACAAGTAAGCAAAGAGGAGTTGACCACTACCAGCTCCTCTGATGATGAGACAGGGATGAGCGCTGGTGCGACGAGGAAGGCGTCCACCAATGCCCCTAAGAGGAAAAGGCTGTAGGGGACAACTCCTCCAGTGAGGCAAACAGACTCGGAAGGGTCGGCAATGGAGGCGGAGAGCTGTGGCGGCTCTCACCTCGACGAGATTAAAAAGATGAGGTCAGACCTCGAATCCGCTCTTTTGAGCGAGAGTAATAAAATAAACAAGGCCACGACTAAGTCCGTAATGACTAAATGGGGCCTTATGGAAAAGAAGCTTCTCGAGCTCGTTATAGAGAACGAGAAGCTTAATGCGCAGAACGATGCCATAAAGGCAAATCCGCCGGTGCCGCAGTCGTATGTGAAAGCATGCGCTGCAGGAAACGCACCTAAAAGGGTAGCAGCACCCTTGGGAACGGTAGCTAAGGCTACAAAGCAAGAAAGAACGGACGTCCTGCTGGTCCGCCCCAGCAAGGACTCCGACAAGAGAACCAGTGAGGAGATCAAGAAATCTCTCACGAAAGTGCTTGGGCCCCAGAGGTCCAAGCTAATGATAAAATCAATAAGGCAGATGCGCTCTAAAGGCGTATTTGTGAATTAGGCAGCAAAGAGGACGCTGAAATAATCAACCGCTCCTCGCTAGCCAAAGCAGGGCTCCGAGTTAAGGAGTCTAAAAAGTTAAGCCCGAGCGTAATAATTTACGACGTCGACTCGGAGCACACTGCCGATGATCTCAAGGAAGATCTTCTAACGAATAACTTCCAAACTGAAAGTGAAGCAGAGATAAAGAAGCTTGCCGAAGCCGTCCAGTTCAGGCATAGCTTCGTTACTAAAAATAAAAACAAGAACTGGATCGTGGAAACGCCACGACCAGAGTTTATGGGGCTGGTCTCCAAGGGCAAAGCCTATACGTATGGAGCTCTTATAGAGTTCGAGAGTACATCAACGTAACCAGGTGCTTTAAGTGCCATGGTTACGGGCATGTAGCAAAAGCATACAAAGCCGAAAAGGCCACAAGCGAGAAATGCGAAGAAAGCGGTCGCCTAAAGGGTGACTGCAAATCTAAAAAAGAAAAGCCCAAGTGCATAAACTGCACGAGCGCAAAGAGAGAAAAGACGGACCATCTGGTCACGTCTAAGACCTGCCCGGTCTATGTCCGTCAAGTCGAGCTTTACAGATCTAGGCTAAGCCCGGAATGTTCGCGCTCGCACAAATCAATGCCCAGAGGTTTGCTGCTGCAGCGTCCAACCTCCTAAAGAAATTAGAGGAACGGAGTCTCCAAGTACTCTGTCTTCAGGAGCCGCATGCCTACCAAGGCAGAGTCAAAGGCTATTCGAGTCGAATGACGATACTGCAGCCGAGCTGCAAGAGCTCTTGGGTTGCAGCTGTAGTAGCAGACAGAAATGTCGAGGTCTTTCAAGTAGGACTTGAAGACACAGCACATGTTATGTGCTTTTGCATCAAACCTGGGCTTGATGAAATCTACATTATTAATGCCTATTGCCAATATTCACTTGCGATAGAGCCCATCCTCGAGAAGGTTGAAGCTCAATTAAACAGGTTGAGAGATAAGAACATAATACTGACTATTGATACTAATGCGTATTCCATTCAATGGCATTCGAACTGTACCGACGACAGGGGAAAGGTTCTTGAAGGATTCCTCTGCGTCAACAATCTACATGTTTTAAATCGAATGAACGCCAGACCGACCTTTGTGACAAGCAGAGGCGAGTCTAACATATACTTGACATTAATCACCCCAACTTGCTGGGGAGGCGCATAGAATAGAACGTATCAGAAGACTGTGACATGAGCGATCACAGTTTCATCGAAATCAAGCTCATGTGCGTCAAACCAGGTGTAGTGGCCAGACGAAGTGAAAAGTCTGGTTACCACCTGAAAAAGGCCGACTAGAACTACCTGAAGGCCTGTCACGATGAAACACTCGACGACGACTTCTTAGAACGTCTGACGACCAGCACCCCTGACGCGGCTGCTCGGTCCCTGAAAAGTGCTCTTAGAACGAGCTGCGACAAAGCAATCCCTTTGACTCGTAAACCACCCAACAGGGTACCCTGGTGGAGTGAGGAATTGACCACCCTTCGGAAAATTATCAACCGTTGTAAGAAAGAACTTACCCAGGTTAGGAGGTTGGAGATCAACGACGAGGTTGAACACGTTCAACCGAAATATCGAACAGCAAGGAACAAGTACACCTCTGAGATCAAGAAACATAAGCGAGAATCCTGGAAGAACTTTGTCCTCGAAAAGGGCAATAGGGATCCCTGGGGAATCGTGTACAAAATCTGTCGTAATGAGCTAACCCCGGACGAGCTGGTCTCGTCAGTGCGGTTAGCGACCGGAGATTTTACCCTAACCTGGAGGGAAACAATGGAGCAAATAATGAGTCAGGTCGTTCCTCAAGACGGTAATTGCTCTCCAGATGTTGGGGTACATCTGGAGATAAAGCAGCAAATCACACTTTACAGGAACTGCAATATCGAACGCCCTATAAGTCGACAAGATATCGATGAAGCCGTCGGAAAGTGTAAAAATAAGAAAGCCCCACGCCTTGACCAGGTCAAGCCAGAAATTCTGAAGCACCTTAATAAGTGCCACGGGGAAGTACTACTGGCATTGCACTGCCTTTCGAACGAAACCTTTCCTAGGATATTGAAGCAGGCTCGCCTGCGACTAATCATAAAAGACAAAAATCGTGACAGGATGAAAACGAGTTCCCATCGGCCGATTGCTCTCCTTTCAATGCTTGGGAAGGTCTTTGAGAATATAATCTTAAATAGATTCCAAGAGCAATATATTAACAAGGGCCTAGCCCACAATTGTCAATTTGGATTCAAGAAGGGCTGTTCCACTGAGGACGCCCTTCTTAAACTTCGAGAAGGGGCCATAAACCCCGATAAGAAATATATTCTGGCTCTCCTTATGGAGATAGACGGGGCCTTTGACAATCTATGGTATCCCGCCATAGTAAAAAGACTAATCGACGCAGAATGCAGCAGTACAATCATTCGATTGATAGACTCTTACTTTAAGAGAAGAAGGATGTTCATCAATTCGAACTCGAACGCCGAACGCATCGCCAGTACAATGAGAAAGGGCTGCCCACAGGGATCCATCATTGGACCTGTGGCGTGGCGCTGGTGCATGGACGTGCTGTTGCACGAAATTGACCAAAACTTCGCTGCAAGCGAAATAGAGACAATAGCGTATGCCGACGATTTGATTTTGCTGGTCAAGGCTAATTCAAGAGCTCCGCTAGAACAAATGGAAACGAAAGTGCTGAGTATCTCAGAAAAATGGTGCACATTGCACAAGCTGAGGATATCCCTCGATAAGACTTGTGCAATGGTGATTAAGGGCAGGTTTCACAATGGCCGACAACTAATTTTAAAATTGGGTTGTAAGAACATAAAATATGTAGAACAGACCAAGCATCTTGGTGTGATTATAGACAGAAAGATGAACGTTGTTGAACATGCTAAGTATGTAAGAGACAAAGTGGTGAAGTATATTCTGACTCTAAGACGAGTCGCCCACGAAGAATGGGGCATAAAGGCCAGTATATTAAATATACTTTATAAGGCGGTATTTCTGCCAATCGTAACATATGGTGCCACAGCATGGCTGGAAAAGGCTATTAAACCGCATGTGTCAAGACACGTTACTGCCGCTCAAAGAGCTATCTTGCTGATAATGACGAAGGCTTGCAGAACGACCTCCACTTCAGCGATGCAGGTCATTGCTGGAGTCCTTCCAATTGATCTGGAGATTATAAAAAGAGGACCTTGTACGCGAGTTCGCAAGAACTTAGCGGTACAATGGGAGGGATATGCTTATGAAAAACGAGACGAACTAACACTCGAGATTCTCAAAGAAGAATATCGAACGATTAACCGAGTGATTAGAGAAAAATGGCAAGAGAGGTGGGATAACAACTCCCATGGTCGAACGACCTACGAGTTTATTCCACTGGTGGATTTTAAGTCCGAAAATAAATGGTTCTGGCCGGGAAGACACTGTGTGAACTTTATTACCGGCTATGGACCATTCAATGCATCCCTCTATAAGAGGAAAGCCCCCACCACGAGTACGTGTCCGCTGTGTAATGACTGCGAGGAAACTGTGGACCATATTCTGGGGAGCTGCCTCCTGTACGAAAGTATCAGAGGCGTGCAGAGTCCCCAGTGGCTAGAATATAAAACGCGCATGATAAATACAAAATCGGCATTTGAAAAATTTAACTCTGTTGCCAAGAATATAATTCCGGAACGGAGTAAATATATAGAAAATATGAATATACAAAGTAGAATTGGGTCCGCCTCCTCGTGGCATGGGACGGAAACACCGGCGAACTCTGTTGATTGAGGGACCCGGTGGCTAAGAGACCCTTAAAAACAATAATACCATCGAGTTGAATTCCAGAGCCAATCAACGCTCAAGGAGAGTATTGGCTCAAAAGGAGAACCCAGCTATTTAAACGAGAACGAAATGAATATAATAGAAGCAAGGCAGCCATGAGCGAGAGCTCGATTGCTGCATAGCTGAGGTTGAAATGATGATGATGATGTCCCTATCAACACACACACCACGCAGGCATAGCGGGCACCCCCCTGCACAGGGGGGTGTTCTTGCATAGTGGCTAAATCTCGGGACATGTCCCGTGCCCGCATGAGAGCGAGCAGCTGCTGGTAACCCCGCCGCCCCGTAGCCCACGCTGGACGACGTTTTGTCTGCGATCCCCTGGGATCTCCGGCCAAACAGCTAAGTGGGTCGTCTCCCACAAGGGCTACCCACGGTCTACCATTCTGATGATCCTCAAGTGGCGAAGGAGGAGTTTTTCCTTGCCCGCCGACCGCAACATCTGGTCGTGACTCTTATCAGTGTTTCATCGCTATCCCAACACCGCCGGGAATAGGCACACGCCTCGGCACGGCAGAGCGGGAGCAGTTTGCGGCCCAAAGCTCAATAAAAATGTAGAGTAATAGTTGTCCCTATCTACTCCCCTCAGGGGCTGCGGTTGACCTGTGGTTGGCCCCAGTACGGGCTTAACGAACCCGAGGTGCCTGAAGTGCTGGCGTACCCAGGCCATGGAGGGCAGGCACCCATTGGGCAGCGGGTTTCTTCGGAAACTCAACCTGGAGTATGACCGGTATGACAGAAAGACCGGTACCACGGGCAGCTGACTTGTTAGCCCGATGGTGGGTGTCCCCCTCAGTCAGCCAATTGGTGTTGGCCTCGTGGTGGCAGATGGTAAAAGCCCATATCGCAGAGCTAGAGGTGCTTGAACGCCTCGACGGGTAAGCTGCGTCATGCCAGCTCAGGCGAAAGCCTGCAGAGCAGGTAGGGTGTTAGAAAGGCCCGCCTAGACCAAGGGTTTCGTCAGCCTGCTCTTTCGGATGACATGGTAGCAATCCCGCGGTGGCACGCGGCTTGCGCGCTGGTTGAGCGAATCTCAACCCCTCGTCTATGGGGGTCGTGCAGATAAGGTCTAGAACCAGGTGCCGCACGTACAATCACTACGACGTTCTGTCCCTATCTACTGTCATCCTCGTCGGACGACTTACAGCCCATCTGCTTGATAGTATTACGTCCCGGGGAACGTAGACCGCTTGAACGAATCGAATGCGACTCACTACCAGGTCTCCCGGAACTAACGGGTGAAGTACTTTTGCACCACGCGTTACTCTCGTCCGCGTCTGCACGGGAATTCCGGTGCCTGACACTGCGGTCTTACAACTAGGTCCTACTTTCAATAAGCGCTGCGGAGTTGATGTCTCCTGACCTCCAGATATACCTCGCATCGTGGATTAATAGCAATGGCAACACTTCCAGCGGTCTACGTGTCACGACCAACGGCTGCGTATGTGGATCTCTTGAATTGCCCTCGCGTACAAGTCGAGATGCGACTTTTTGGATTGATCAAGCTTGAATTTACTGGTTGACTTACACCAAAGACTGAAGAAAGGGAGTCAGAGATTGACACGAATGATTTGGCTTAATAATTGAGATATATTCTAACACTTATACACTTTTACTTAAGAATTACGGAGATACTTATACTAGGACTGTTTAAAAGCGGAACGGTTGAGCACCGCGAAATTCGCTGTTAGTTTTTGTCGGTTGTTCCCGTTTGCGATGTCACCGTGCACCGGTAGGCATCGCAAAAAACCGTTGACGAAGACGACCTAGGCTCGCCTATTCTTCCATGTACTTGCCAGTACAGTCACTGGAAAACAAGACAGGTGATGGGCTAGGTCGCACGTGCCGCGGCTAGATTGAAAAACAGAGAGAAACAGGAAAGGGAAAGAGAAAAGAATATGAGACTCGTCAGTGCCTCTTATCGGCGCTGAAATTAACGACAATGCGCGTTCGTCGGGGAAAGCCGACGAACGACACAATATATCACAGGACTTCGAGCGAGCGACTTCGGCGATTCAAGTCGTGCCGCAGAACGAGAAGTATCCTACTGAAGAAGAGTAACGCGAGTAACCGGAGTCTCTACGTGGCCAACGTGGGTCGACTCCCTTCGCACTCCACTGTCATTTGAAGCGACTTTAGGGTTTTCCAACCTTGCTTCCGCCGAGAAACCAGGCATTTGCATCCCGCTTCTCGGCCCGATCGTCGATTGCAGGGAAGGGTGCTCTGTGAATCAGGTACAAGACAGGAGAACATAGTTCTTGGCTGCTCACTGATTCACAGCGTCAGTCACCTACCACTTTCGTCGCCCTCATCTGCCGCTGGACTAGCCGTGCTCTCCCGTGAGACCGCTTACAAAGACAGGAGAGAATCCAAGCGGTCTGCAGGATCCTCTTGTCTGCTCACGCGCTCACGGTGCATACACACAAGGCGTCAGCATCCACTGTGGTTGTGTAGGTGAGGGAATTCAAGGCCGAATCGGGTGCACCATGGAAGGAGACTTACAACCTCCACCCTTTGGGGCCGATTCCGGTGTTATCTGAAGACGTAGAGTAGAGTCCTTTTTGGTTTGTCGCTCTTGTCTAAAAAATACAGTCCAATTCGCCGCACTGGAAAAAGGCAGTTGTCACCACGAGCCGACGGCATTCGTGCGTGACGTAATTCGGCCAGCTGATCGTACACGGAGCCCGTGACGTCATCGCTATAGAGAGCGATTTTGTTCCAGGACCATCGCGGAGGCCGCCGGGAGAAGGGACGGAGCCGAGCGTCGAGCCCCAACAGCCGAGGCGTTTTTGTGTCTCTCTCTCTCTCTCTCTGTCGCTTAGCTGTAAAAATATACGGCCGCTCGTTGCAGGAGCGGCGAAATTAATATTGTGTAATTTTCTTAATCTCTTCCTCTTTCCGAGCTGTTTGGAGTCCGGGAATCCGAACGCGAATATTAATTTACGTAGACTCCAAACAAGGATGAACGCGACGGATATAGTAGATTGAGTCGAAGTGGCAGAAGTAAGGGAGTTAGTGCCTAGTTGCGGCTGAGCTGTACTATATATAGGTGGGTTGAGTCGATGCTGGTTGCATCATTGGTCGGTGGAGAGGCCGTCCACTGGCTTGCATCATCGTTCCGTGGGGTGATCCTTGTTATCGGGTTGCGTCATGGGTCGGTACTCGCTTAGAACTATCTTAGACTTGCAGGTGATCTCCCGGTCGGAGAGGGTGGCGGCCGCTCTGGGCCGTCTCCTGCCGAACCTGGGTGGTCCCAGTGATGGAGTGCGCCGCCTGTACGCGGGGGTCGTGCGGTCAGTGGTGTTATACGGGGCGCCTATATGGGCCCGTGACCTACTGGCCAGTCGCCGCAGCCGTCTTCTGCTGCGCCGCGTGGAGCGGACGACTGCTGTTAGGATCGTGCGGGGTTACCGTACGATCTCGTATAGGTCGGCGGTCACGCTGGCGGGGCTCATCCCGTGGGAGCTCCTTGCGGAGGAGGCCGCAACCGTCTACGGTTGCGCGCAGGCCATCCGTCAAGAGGGGCTCGACCCAACCGCGGCTGAGTCCCGGCTTGCCTCGACGAGACGCCAGGCGCATCGACGCGCCGAGTTGGAGTGGCGACGCCAGTTGGCGGAGCCATCCAACACGGGCCGGCGCGTCGTTGGCGCCGTTCTGCCCGTCCTGAAGAGGTGGATGGGCAGATCGTGGGGGCGTTTGACATTTCGTCTAACGCAGGTGCTCGCCGGGCATGGGTGCTTCGGCGAGTACTTAAATCGGATCGGGAGGGAGGCGACGCCGCAGTGTCATCACTGCGGAGAGAAGGAGGACTCGGCGCAGTACACACTCGAGGAGTGTCCTGCGTTTTCGCGGGAACGCCGGGAACTCCGAGTCGCAATTGGACCGGACCTCTCGCTGCCGGCAGTCGTCGAGGCGATGCTGGACAGCGAGGGGTGTTGGAGGGCGGTGTCCTCCTTCTGTGAGCGAGTCATGCTCAAGAAGGAGGAGGCGGAGCGGGCTCGGGAGAGAACCGCAGCTCCGTCGAGACGGGGACGGTGCCGTCGGCGTGGTGGGCGCCGCACAAGGGCACCGTAAAAGCCGGAATTTGGTGATGTTGCTTGGCCGCTTTCCTCGACGGCCGATGAAAGCAGCATCACCAGGGGAAGTGGCCGTCGCAGTTAGGGGGCTGCGACGTCATTGCACAGCTTCTCCTGATGTAGGTCGGCGCCGTGCGGTGGTTGCGCGTCGCTGATTCAGCCACTGAGGGGGTTCTGGCCCCCGGCAGTGATGAGTCTTGATTGAGACGACGGCGAGGGGGAGTACTGGAAGTGTTCTTCAGAGTTCCCGGTGCTCTCCCATTTCGCTGAAGAAGGCCACCGTGGAGGTTTTAGCAGGTAGAATCCTGCATAACCCCGCCACCCCCCCAGGGTCGTGGGGTATCTTTTCGAAGATTTCCTCCACGTAAAAAAAAAAAAAAAAAAAAAAAAAAAAAAAAAAAAAAAAAAGGACTATCTTAGACTTGAGGAGGTGGATACGGCGCAACACACTCTGGAGGAGCGTCCTGCGTGGTCCCGGGAGCGCCGTGTCCTCCGAATGTGTATTGGAGGAGATCTCTCGCTGCCAGCGGTCGTGTCATCGATGCTGGACAGCGAGGGAGCCTGGAAGGCGATGGTCTCCTTCTGCGAGCAAGTAATGCTCCAGAAGGAGGCCGCCGAGAGGGTTCGCGAGAGGGCGCAGCCCTCGTCAGGGAGAGGTGGCGGCAGCAGGCGACGTGGGCGCCGTCGTGTCACCACCTAAGTGGTGCAGTTGTGGCGTTGCGGGGGAGGAATTTTCTGCCCACATCTCCCCCATTGCAACGCTACAGGGGGAAGCTGCTGAGTCGGGTGGGGGCCCGATTCGGCATTGCACAGCTTCTCCCAGGCGGAATGGCGTCGTGTTGTGGCTGCACGGCGCCATAGATACCTAATGGTCTTAGGTAATACCGGGAGTCACGTTGACCCCCCGAGATCGAGCCTCCGTTGAGGCGTGGCGTGGGGGGAGTACTGGATGTGTTCTTCCAGAGTTCCCGGTGCTCCCCCAACACGCAGAGACTGGCCACCGTGGAGGTTTTAGCGGGTAAAAATCCCGCATAACCTCGCCATCCCCCCCAGGGTGGTAGGGTATCTTTCGAAGATTTCCTCCACGTAAAAAAAAGGACTATCTTAGACTAAAGCCTTTCCTGTTACAATTATCTCAGGATAAGGCTGCGCTGGTAACTTATCGCTAATAGTAAGAGTGGTGTTGGTAACTGGAGTGTCGGTAACTGGTAGTAATGTGTTTAGTGTCGGTAATATATCTAGTGTCGGTAACCTATCATATTCATACATATTCTTACATTTATGGTATAACAGAATCGGTCATACAATACGAACACACCATTTATAACAGTATAAGCATACGATTAATACAATAGGTTAGGATAGGCGCTAAGTCTAACGTTGACAGACGTAACATCTTCCTTCCTCCGGGGAAAAGAATTTTTCGTAGGGAAATTCTTTTTGAGTTAGAGTCTTTGGGGGTTCGATCGGGGATCGTCCGTTATTAGAGTTTGTAGTTCAATCGAGCAGGTCTGGGTTGAGCTTGGGTTTTGGGTAATAAGTTCTGTTGGTTGCACTACACTTGTGTCTTTTTTCTTTTTCGCGAACAACACTAACTCAGTCAATGAGCTCTAGATGGCTGCTAATAGGTGTACCCCACACCCGTATACCGAATGCAAGACCATACCGTTTATCACTGAACTCACAATAGTTTTTATCAGACGAACGACGAGATAGATTCCGAGTAGTCCAGCTGTGAACGTCCCGAATTTCGTGAATACACTCCACAACCGAGAGCCGATGGATTCTGAGAGTTTTTGTAATGAAGCCTCATCCATGAGGTTGAAAAACTGAACATTGTCCGCTGCAAACTGCTGACCGGATGCTCCCTGTACTATCGTGTGAATTATGGCTGTTTTCTCTAATGGGAACATTATATGTCTTTGTAAATTCCGCCTGTTGTCAGATTCTGTGGATCTACGTAGTGCCATTCTAACTGCATGAATGGGGCGAGCTTTTGTGGAGTTGGAACTTGTATCATCTTCGATGTGGCTTGGTACCATGTCCCCTGGATCTGGTACATAGCTGGCATTAGTGCATTGCATTCTCTCCTTGTTCCAGTTTTTGTAAGTATATGTGATCGAGGCGAGAGGAAAAATGATTGGTTTTTATAACTGACTGGCAATTCATTGAAACAGTCTTCCGTCTTCCAAATGTTGCATACAGTTGGGATACATTTTATGATGTGGATGACTTCACCGGCTGGGACTGCAAGATGTCCTGGGGTTCCAGTGATGGTGGTTGCTACTTCTGCTGGTGCTGAGTGTAATAATTCCAGTGCGTTTTCCAGGATATTTTGTTCCAGAATGCATTTCTGTTTGACGACATTCTGATAGAGTTGATTCAACTGTGATTTAATGTGTTTCTCTACATAAACAAATTTAGTATTTACATAAGCGAATATGTCCAGGTTGTTAACTGATATTCTTGATTTAGCTTTGAATCTATTATTTGTTGTGGTTTCTAAGATGAATAATTTGGACTGTTCTGTTTTAATTAAATTATATTCGCATATTGAAGTTTGTGAGATTGCTGTTAGGGCGAATGTCGTATCCTAAGACTCCAGTGAATAGACTGTTGGTGAGTTATCCTGTCTGGCCGTCATTCGTGTTGCCTTCCCGTCGTATAATATGCTGTAGTGGTTGAAATTGCAGGAGTCTAAGGGTGCAGATTCCCAGTATGAGAACCCATCCTCATTGTCGAGGCAGTATCCTTTTTGGAATTTACATCGCTGTCCGGATCGGAGAATCACTTGGTTAGAGTCCACTGTTACTGGGGCCGTGAAATCTCGAATGGTGACCTGTACTACGGCCTGAACCACGACACCTGTCCAGGTTCCAAATAGGTCGCTGTAGGTTGTCCCATCACATCTTCCATCGTTGGATATGGCTCCGGCTAAAGGTAGGCTTCTGGATGTAGTAGAGTTGGGTAGAACTCCGCCAACTGGTGACGAAGGGGTAATGTAAATGGTTCCCGTGGTATGAAGCATGCGACAAGATTCTCGCGATGTTGTTAACGTATATTGTTGTCTCCCGTTACTCACGATTGATACATGAGAGTACATTCCGCAGTGGTATATTATTCTGTCTATTTCAACATTACACTATATTACCTTTGTTTCGTCGTAGTCTGTGAGTTGCAATAATTGAATTTGTTTACTTTCCGTCTTAGGTTTAATGTTCGCGAATTCGCAACTCGGTTTATCTATCATCGAAAATGTCGAAATGTTTAAAGTCTGGCCTCCACAGTCATAGGCTATGAGACCACTGGCTACACTCGCGAACACGCACAATAACACGACTTGGGAGAACATGTCGCCCGAGGTACGGCGCACTAAACAATGACACACTCGGGCATTGTTCGTGTCCTTTATAGTCCTTAGTGCTAGAGTGGGGGTTTGCTGCTCGCGAAGGGATAATTGCCAGGACCTTGCTCGCTTGATTTTATCGACGTGTACTATCTTGTATCGACTGTCTCTTATTCTGAGTTTTACATTCCTGGGTGGAATCAGTTTTTCGATGACATAGGGAACTACGTATTATGCGTCTCATTTTCCGCATCGCGGCTCCTTTAAAAGATACACTAAATCTTGTTCTCTGAATTCTTGTACAGTGACTTTCCTATCGTAGTATTGTTTGCTTCTTAACTTTACTTTATTTAGATTATGTTTAGCCTGGTTTTTAGTTTCAAATAGCTGTTTTTGGAGCGCTTCTAAATATTCTACGTATGATTCGTTCTTTAGCGCAGAAATGGAGGAATCCGCCGTGGGGAGTCGTGCCGTGTGACCAAACACGAGCTCGTGAGGCGTGTATAATGTACCTTTGTGTACGCTTGAGTTGTAACTAAACATGGCCATCGGCAGCCATTCGACCCAATTAGATTTGTTTGCAAATTGTTTTAGATATTCCGCGAGCTCATGATGCGATCGCTCAATGGATCCATTGCTCTGCGGTCTAAAAGCCGTGGTTTTAAATTGCTTGATCTTAAACTTTCGTGCGACTCTTCACATTAACGCGCTTGTGAAATTTGTGCCTTGATCTGTTAGGATAGCTTTCGGTGCGCCAAACCTACATATGATGTGTTTGATGAGTATATCTGCGGTTTCGATTGATTCAGGGCTTTTGATAGGAACTGCTAGAGAATACTTTGTGAGGAGGTCTTGAAAGGTTAAGATATCAAGGAATTTGTTTTTTGATTCTGGGAAGGGACCCCCAATATCCATGGACACCTTGTCAAACGCGCGTCCGGGTGTGTCGGTCAGTGTCATTGGTATTCTGGTCTTGGTCCTAACGAGTTTTAATTTTTGGCATGATTCGCAGTTGTTCACAAATTTTTGTACATCTTCTTTAATGGCTGGCCAGAAATATTTTTCTTCGATGCGTTTTAGGGTCTTCGTAATTCCCTTATGTCCTGCGAATGTTGATGAATGGTATTCAGTGATAATGTCATTGTGTTCGTCCGTCGGCGGTATTATTATTTGATTGGTATACGTAATAATTTTGACCTGTGTATTTTCGAACAATTTTAGCAATCTCCATCTATTAGCATTCCAAGGCATGTCGTCTATGGTCTATTGGGATATTCTTAGTGTCTTTAAGTCTAGTTCTAGCGTAACGTCTATAAGTGATTCTAGAGCTTGATTCAAATCGGTTTCGTCAAGTGAATGTGCGAAGCTAGGTTTGATGATTAAGCGAATGAGGTGATGTTTTCGAAGTTCGTTACTTTGGCTCTGCCTATCATTGGATCTTGCAAAACTGGTAATTTGTCGGCTAAGGCTAAATCTCTGCCTGCGGGATCAAGGAGTTGCCCGTCCGCGGCAAGGAAAATGACGAGGTTGTCTGGTATTTGTATCGTCCGTTCACGAATAGATATTAGAGTTTGATGTCGCGGTAGTGTCTGATATTTCTTGAGGAATGGTAGTAGTTGGCGCTTCGTTGGACATGGAGGGTTGCTGATGCATCGGGCCGGGTGGGTGGTTTGGTTTGTCGGGTACTTGGAGTGGATCTGGGGTGCGTGGTGTTGGTCTCGAGAAAAGGGGTTCATCGGATGAGTCTGAGGATGTTACGGGAAGAACTGTGATTTCAGGAGGATTTCTCGATAACGCGTCCGCATTCGTGTTGTATTTTCCAGGTTTGTAAATTACACTGTATTCGTATTCGGCAAGCTTCAGTCTCCAACGCAATAGTCTGGACGTCGGGTCCTTTACCGAATTAACCCAGACTAAAGGTCGATGGTCTGTGATTAAATTAAATTGTCTTCCGTATAAGTATGGCCTGAAGTAGTTAGTGACAAAAACGATTGCAAGGCACACCTTTTCAATCGTTGAATAATTTAGTTCCGCGCCATGCAAGAGTCTAGACGCGTATGCAATGGGTCTATCGGCTCCTATTTCTCTTTGGCTGAGAATGGCTCCGATGGCATACTCGAAGGCATCAATTGTAACATTGAAATCCTTTGTAAAGTCGGGATATTGTAACACGGGTTCTTTACATAACGCCTCTCGAAGCGTTGTGAACGCGGCCTGCTGTGATTTTCCCCAAGCGAACTTCTCCGATTTCTTCTTTAAGTTCGATAAGGGTCTCGCGATTGTAGAGAAATCATTGATGAATCGACGGTAATAACCGTCTAAACCTAGGAATTCTCGCACTTGTTTGGTTGATCTAGGAACTGGATATTGCTTTAATGCGACGAGTTTCTTTGGGCAAGGCTTAAGGCCGTCCTCGCTAATAATATGCCCTAAGTAGGCAACTTCTTTTCGAAGGAAACAGCACTTCGAAGGTTGCAACTGTAGATTCGCCTCCCTCCATTTGTTAGCTAATTTAGTGAATTTGGTTCGGTGTTCTTCCAAGGAGCGAGCGTAAATTATTATATCATCGACGTAGACAAGTGCACCCATTCCGCGTAAGACATTATCCATAAGTCTTTGGAAGGTATCGGAGCATTCGTAAGTCCAAAAGGCATTCTATTGAATTGATAATGTCCCTGTGGCGTCGGAAAGGCTGTTTTGCCAGCGTCGGTTTCGTGTATACCTATTTGGTGAAATCCGCTGGCCAAATCGAAGATACTGAAATACTTCGCGTTGCCCAGCAATGGATACGCATCCCCTACGGATTTTTCGTTCCGAGTGCGGAAATCGATGACTAAACGCCACTACTTTTATCCATCTATATCGGATTTTTTTGGGACTACCCAAGGCGAGCTATTGTACGGAGACGTAGACGGACACACGATATCGTTTTCTAGTAACTCCTTTACCTGCTTCTCGATTTCTGTCCTGTGGTAGGGAGAATATCTACGATCATCCGTAGTGGGAAGTCGGTGTTCTACTAGGGTGGTCTTCCCTAGGTTATCGCCCGGAAAGTGGAAGATATCTGAATATTGACTAATTAAATCTTGAACGTGCTTACGCTCTTCTTCATTGAGTTCTTGTAGGTCGACCAATTCCTTGATGGATTTATCGCGTTGCCGTATCTCGGAAATACAAGATATTTTTATTTGTGTTTTAGTCGTACAGATCGGATTGGCAAGGACGCGGTCGTTCGATTCACCCAATTCGGCAATTTTGAGTTGATCGGCGGCCGGTGAGATTGAATTAGTATCGAGACACGGTGTAGTATTCGAAGGAGCATGTATATCTTCTATTTCCCGGATTTCAACGCAAGGGATGGGGAATACCACCCATTCGAAATTTGAATTCACGCATTGTACGAAGATTTTTCCATTTGTGTTTCTCACGAGCGAGTCGGAAATTGCGAGGCCTGCTTGAATTTCGTGCCGTGGCAGATACCCGACGGCAGGTCCGTTAGCATTGACCGCAATGCAAGCGACCGAACGTGGCTCCAGCGTGCAGACACTTTGGTTGGCGAAGGGGATGGTTCTTCCCTTCCACATTATTTCGCGGCGAGAGTATTTGATATCAGCACCTTCCTGAAAGATGGTCGCTCCTAGGATACCGTCGGTAGATATAGGAAACGAGTCGCTGACTATATGTAACTTTATATTTGATTCGTGCAAATCGACATCAATTATGCATAAAGTATAAACGAATCCTTCTGCAATACCCGTGATTTTAACATTTTCGGCAGTATCCACCAATGCGTCTTCATGTAGAATGCTGATTTTAATTATATTTGTTTCTGCTCCCGTATCTATCACCAGAGACGCACCATTTTTAAACTGGGGAGCCCAGTCTGATTTCTAATTTGCAGAACGCCAACACGATCTACGGCTCCGGCACAAAACAGGAGGAGAGGCTAACCCACTTCCAACACGAAGGCTAATTCCCTCCACCCCAAGCGTATTAGAACAAAATAAATTTATCATTTAAAATACATTACTGTCTATTGTTTATTACCATTAATCTTTTCCACATACCGGCCGAACCTAATAGAAAATAAAGAGCACCATCTTTCCTAGATACCAGATTATCTTGTATCTTATTCTTCTTTTACTCTTTTTAATCTAATTTTTTAAACAATATATATATGATGCGTCTGCTGTCTATTCATGAGCAAAAGTACAAATCAAACGAAAGTCACACATAATTAAAAGAAGAAAAGGGGCGCTTGCGTGAGGTCGTAACAGAAGACCCGCCGCCTTACTTTTCTCTTTATATAATATGATATTAACGATATACACAGAGTATGAAATAACGAATCGGCATCCAAATAACATAAATAAATGTGTATTATCGTACCACGTCCACGTCCACGTCCATAATATAAATGAATGTCCCACATCCTTGGTCAGAACGCATATGAGAATAGCAGCGACCACATATTATAAATGTAATATAAAGAAACACACGAAAGGGCACACCCCACGCTCATAAATGATACAAAGAGTGAATGATAATAAATATGTCAAAATTCTCCGTGTCGGAGAGACATGACAATGTTGATCAACGAGATCCGGTTTGGTGAGTGCATATTTTCCAGTATATATTCTATACAGGAGGCGAACGAGAGGGAAGAAATGGATGTTACCCAGTTGGGGTCGTATAACGAAGCCGTCGGAAGCATAAAGACTCCACGGCATGACGCTTCATACCCATCGTGGGAACAACAATAATTACCTCCTGAGCGGTTGCGCCCGAGAATATATACGTGTCCAAAACGGATGGATCCCACACTGTGTGTTTGCATACGTGGGGATCATCGTCGGGTAACCTGGAACCACAATGAAATGCAAAGCCGCAAAGATTTTTGTGCCCGTTGTGTAAACTCTGTTTACATTCGACCCTGACCGTAGTACTCGTTCGGAGATGACGAATCTTTTGGTACGCCAGCAGCATTACCCTCGTTGTCGAAAGTCTACACACCCACGTGGTTGCGAGATCGAACGATTTTACTCGCAACGTATCGATGGGATGAAAGACCGCTTCTGGAAGGTTGTGCCCAGGCTTATTAACACGGGATCGTCCGTTCCTATCGATTCTCACCTGAACGAACAACCTCGGGAATAACGAGCGTGAGAGAAGTGAAAAGAATGGGAGAAACTGGTGACGGTTAGGAGCAGGACCTGCTTGCAAGCGTTTTGCCATTTGGTTCCAGGGAGGTCGTTAAATTAAACACGATGAATCCAGTTATCGGTGCAATCACCGTCGTTTTCTTCGTGCTGCGACGATCTCCTCGAGGTTGATTTTTCATTAAACGTGCTTTGCGCCCCATCGTCGGATCAACGTGTGCGGATGTTCCACGTTTACGTGCCCCCCCACGATCCGACGAACAAACATCCGGGACACAATATTGTGTCATCGATCGATCGTCGCATACAACGGCGTAAGAAATCTGTTGCGACGCGGCGACTAACCCGCCTCTCCTTCGCGGAGTTGCGTCGGGATCTCGGCTTCTTTTGAACCGAGTACTTAGACCAATGAACGAAATACAATATTATACGATTACCCTGAACGGTGGATCACATGGCTCGTGAGTCGATGAAGAACGCAGCTAATTGCGCCTCAACGTGTGAACTGCAGATGACATGAACATCGACATTTCGAACGCACATTGCGGTCCACGGATACAATTGCTGCACTGCTTGCGATCAGCGAATTATCAGCGAATAAAGTGAGCTGTCTGCATTCTCATGGCACAATACAGATGGAGTTTTAGTGGGTAAACCCTTCGGGGGAGTCCCACACTACCGGGAAACAACATCTTCCCGGTGTGCGTAACGCATTTCTCCATCTATAAAAAAAAAAAATAGCCAAATGCCTCGTCATCTAATTAGTGACGCGCATGAAAGGATTAACGAGATTCCCTCTATCCCTATCTACTGACTAGTGTCCAACATGGCGGCGACCCGTGCGTACAAGTTCGTATCGCTCCGGTAATGATATGCGAATTTGTGTGGAGAAGATCGAGAAGAATTTAGAATTTGTGATCACAGTGTAGATCTAGCGAAGCTGCACCAGCGCGTGTAAAATTGTGTGTAAATACTGCGAAATAGTGCAAATATTAAGGAACGAAATATTTTACACGTGCACGTGACGCTCTCGTGGGTGGTTTGTTCTGTGCGGCGAAAAACGGCCGGTGCCAAGTGGTGTTGTATACGAGCGTGTGTGGGAACATTTTGTGAACATTTTAAGAACAGCTAGACTGCAATAGGATAAGTATTAGTGTAGTTATTAATTATTAAGTGATTTTATCGCCACGTGGCCGGGAGGTCGGCCATATTGCTTTCTTGTAGACAACCACCGCCATCTGTGGACGAACTTCGGTACTCCTCTCTAAACGTGCACGTGTTCCAATCTCGGGACCTTTTTTTTTGCTTGTTGATTTGAATTTAGCGTAATAAAAACAGTGCGCAATGAAGTGCGACGAATTTTCTGAGAACGAGAAACTTGCTCTCGTAAAACGTGTTTCAAAACGTAAAGAAAAACGTAGTGAGGAGGAATTTAGCGATAGTGACTGTTCTGTGGCAAGAATAAAAAAGAAGCCAGCTACAACCAACGAAGAACTTGTGACGCCACTGAAGCATTCCCCGAAAACTTCCCCGAAGGCCCTTAGAATGATCAACGTCCCGTCAGCGTCAGATAGCGACCAGCAGCCGGACATTTAATCGTACAAAAAGTTCGTCCAATTCTGCAATCACTTCACCGCTCAGGAGGTTAATGACAGGGAGATCACGAGAATCAAGAAATTTTCCTCCAAAATGCTAATGACAATTTTACGTCTCCCTCAAGAAAATGAGAGTCTGAAAAAGCGACAAGACGGGACGGCACTTATTGATGACGGGTTACGCAACCTCGAAAAAGTTATTCTTGGTGCTACTAACTCTATTAAGGAACTCAAGATTGCGGCGCAAAAACCTGCATCATATGTCGATAAACTAAAGGCACCAGCGGCAACAAAAGCACATCCGCGTTCCCTGACGCCAATTCGCCACGTAGTTGCCCTCTACGCGCAACCTGGAGCCCCCATAAAATGTAGTGATGCCACCAAACAAACGCTGGTTACCAGCCTTGCACCGGCCAAAGAAAAGCTCTAAATAAGAGGCGTTAAAGAGATATCCAACAACGGCGTCCTGGTGGAAACGGCGACCAAGGAGGATATGGAGCGCGTCCTCAAAAGCGAGAAACTACAGGCGGCAGGACTCGTTGCTGGGCTCCCGGCAGAGACAAATCCGCGGGTCAAATTTTATGATGTCCAGAGTACCATCTCCGAGACAGAGTTTCTTAACTTCATGCTCCGACAAAACCTCTGCATTTCGGGAGCTGAAAAATCGAGTGAAGAAGTCAGGATTTCTCACAAAACTGGCAGCAGAAGTGGAGGAGCAGCGAACATCGTGCTTGAAGTGACACCGAAGACAAGGAGGCCCTCTTGAAGCAAGACTGGGTCTACGTGGGCTGGCACTCGCTCTGTGAGTGACTACCTGGTGGTAAGTCGTTGCTACAAATGTGCGGCCACGTGGCTAAGCATTGTAAAGTGCCCAAGGAAGTTTACGGTCACTGCGGTGGCGACGGACGCGCGTTTAAGGAGTGTCCTAAAAAACTCGAGAACCCTGAGTGCATTAATTGCAAGCGCGCCCTTATACCCTGCGACCGCTCGTCACGGTCTCCGGAATGCCCGGCGTATAAATTTGCGCTACCCAACATAATCTCAAAAACTGATTATGGTCTATAGACAGAAAAACACTTGATCTCCGCAAATATTAAAGTTGGCGCAATTAAACGCACAAAATTCACGGCTAGTTATAGATGACATAAGGGTGTCCATGATAGATCTGGGAATTGACGCGACAACCCTCCAATAGCCCTATAATTCCAATTGAATTATTAGAGGCCTCGGCTTGACGACTAAGACCATCCTGGACATCAGAGCCTTCAATAGTACGGTGAGGAATGTGAGTCCCAAATCTGCCATAGCGGTCCGAAACCCGAACATTAAATGTTTAAAGCTCGAACATCTCTGCTCCATGCATTTTATATGCGTCGAAATGGTGTGGCAGTTCATCTCTTTCTATTTTGTAAGCGCCCATATGCAGCACTCGGATCCGATTTGCGCCTACCTGCAGCAGCTGGAGAAAATTTTAGATACTCTCCGGGGGAAGGAATTGATAATATGCATGGATGCGAATGCGACATCGACCTCCTGGTATAGGCTAACACCCCACTACGGAACATCCGAACAGAAGGGCGAGGCACTCGACGAACTCCTTGCACAACACATACTAATAGTACTCAATAGAACTGGTAACGCGCCTACCTTCAACAACATTCACGGCCAATCCAACATTGATGTCACCAAAATCGGACAGTTCACCCTGATATAATAAACAGCGACCATAGACTCATAACTGTTGGGAAAATAATTAAAGGACCCTGCACTGTTGACGAGCCTGCGGGATAGGATTAGGAGTAGGAGGTCCAGAACATTCGAATGTACTGGACGCCGGGGGGGGGGATAAAAGAGTAGGGGTTTTAGATATTAGGAATTTGATTCAGTCTTTGTATGTTGCACATGAAGGAGGCTTTTCAATAAAATTTTATCAGGTTATGGGCCCAGGCCACGTGTAGAATACCACGCAAGATTAAGAAAAGAAAACTATGGTAGTATAAAGTAAAAGCAGTAAATAACTTAAACAAAGAGATATTTGGAAAGAACAAAATGTCAGAAGCAAGAAAATTAAAGGAAGAAATGGCAAATATTGAGAGACTGAAGGATGCACATGGATATCAAGTGTGTAAATTCAGGTTGAGTCTAGCGCTAAGAGCTAAAGGTCTGTATGAACATGTTAGTAAAGAACCATTAGAGGAAAATAAAAATAAGAAAGAGTGGACAGATAAAGATGTAAAAATACAGAATTTAATTGTGTCCACAATTGAAGATGAATTATTAATTCATATTACTACGTGTACGACTAGTTTTGATATGTGGTCAAAGCTGAGTAAGTTTTTTGAAAAAGATACAGAACAACAGCAATGTTCATTGCTGGAGGAACTCGTTACGTATAAATATAAAAGTGAACATAACATGGCATCACATATAGCTTATTTGAAAAATATAGCTTACAGATTACAGGCGCTGGGAAATACAATAGAAGAAAAAATGTTGATGTCAAAAATCTGGACGACTCTGCCAGAAAAATATAAAGTGTTTGTGAGTGCCTGGGAGTCGACACAGAAGGAAGAAAAAAACGTTGGAGAATCTAACGTCAAGGCTAATAGCAGAAGAAATAAAGAATGAAGTTAAACAAGAAGAAGCAGTAGCCTTTAGAGCACAAGAAAAGAGATGCTTTAAGTGTAACTCAACCAAGCACCTAGCCCATGCATGTAAATTGAAGAGATCAACAGAATCTACTGAACGTAAGGAATTAACTTGCTATATTTGAAATAAACCAGGCCATTTTGCTAGAGATTGTAGGAATAAAAAACCTGACATAAGATGCAGAGTATGTAAGAAGACTAATCACACCGAGAAGGATTGTTACTAGAAACAGGCCCAGGTAAGAGGTGCAAATGAAAAGAATGAAAAGCAGAAGGTATGTTTTATGGTAAACAGAAAAGATCCAGTGCAATGGATTGTGAATTCAGGATCAAACAGTCATATGGTAAATGATCCAGACTGTCTTGATAATTGGAAGGAGTTTGAAACGAAAGTAGGCGCAGCTAAGCGGGATGTATCTATGATTGCAAAGGCAAAGGGAGATGTAGATATGGGAAAGGTCACTCTTAAAGATGTACTTTATGTTCCAGATCTTATGCAAAATCTAATATCAGTTGATGCAATCACATAGAAAGATGGGAAAGTAGTATTTGGGAAAGATGAGGTTGTAATACTCAAGGATGAAGAAAAATTCTTAGTAGGAGAAAGACAAAGGCCTGGACTATATTGTATCCGAAGAGAGATTGGGTCCAATAAACCAAAAGTACTATTGGCTTGGGAGAAAGATAAATTAATAGATTGGCACAAGAGGTTAGGCCATTTAAGCTGTGCAAAGTTAAGAGAATTATCAAAAATAGCTGATGGAATGCATTTGACGAAAGAAGATATGTCTTGTGAAATAAATAGTTGTCGTGTGTGTGCTGAAGCAAAACAGGCTAGAACCCCATTTGGAGAAATGAAGCTAAGAGCTAAGAGACTATTAGAACTTATACATTCAGATGTATATGGTCCTGTATGTCCAGAGACATGGAATAGGAAGAATTATATAGTAACCTTTTTAGATGACTACACCAATTATGTGATGATTTATCTATTAGAGTCAAAGAGTGAAGTAATAGGAAAATTTAAAGAATATGTTCTAGAAGCTGAGGCAAAATGGAATGTCAAGGTTCATCGATTAAGATCATATTGCAAAATTCGATGTAAAGACAGCTTTCCTTAATGAAGAGTTAGCAGAGGATATTTACATGGAAGCACTAGAAGGATATAAAGAAGTCTCAGCAAAAATTTGTAAATTAAAAAAGGCGTTGTATGGACTGAAACAGGCTCCCATACAGTGGAATAAGAAGTTCACAATGGTAATTGTTTAAATTCGAGCCGTTAGTATATTAACCGCGTAGTTCGTCGGTCATTGCTCCGATTACCTTGCCACCGAGGAACGGTGAGCAAGGCAAAAAAGGAGAAAAAATAATAATATACCAGCGACCTCGGGATGCGCTGGTTACGATTTCGAATCAAAATTACCGAGCGCATCTATCGGCGAGGTCGCATAAGAGAGAAAGAGAGACAACAGAGAAGAGAAATAGAAGACGCTATCACGTTGACAACGCCGCCTTACGGCAATTGTCAACACGAACGCGAACGTGCCAGTCAAGCTGCCGATCGCATTCAGTCTGCTTCAAGCAACCGAGCGAGTGACAACGAGATCGAAATCTCTCCTCACCCTAGCATATCAGGTGTCGATTGTTGCCTAAAGCTTTCTTTGAACTTGTGTGGTGTGTCGACAGGCTACCCGCAGCACCACCAAAGAGCCAAAGAAGCTTGCTACATAAACTGGAATCTCGAGTCGAGCTCCAGATCTTACGAGAAGATTGAGTCAAATCTTTCTCGTAAGTGAAACGCTTAGAGGATTCGGAGGACTCCGCATTTTCGGATAAAAGTCCACGATTAATTCCTCGAAGCCCCTTGCCCGCGAGAACGCTTAAAGAGGCATTGGTCATTCCTTGCTAAGGCAAACGGTACGGTATTCTCCAGAACTCGCGGAGAATCCGCTCCTGACGGCTCGTGCTCTCCCGCGACACCGTTGAGAAAAAGACGTTGTTCGTTCCTTGCGCAACGCAAAGGAACTCAGTGTTCTTAAGTGATCGCGGTGTATACACACCGGTCAGCCTCTATCGAGCAGTGAAACAGCTGCCGGTCTCTACTCGCTGGTGCTCCCCAACGAGGGCGTTTAAGAAGACACCAAACGTTCCGTGCGGGTCGCATAGGAACCTCTTGGTCAATTCACGTCTGAGTGGCATAGTAACTCAAGCGGTAGAGCCATAGAGGAATAAGAGGACGCAGGGGTCCACGGCGCTGTAGAAAGCGCATAGAGAGTAGGCGTATTACATCCTACTCTCTCTAGTGCCATACTATCGGCAAAAACACAGGACGAAAAGCACGTTCGACTAATCCTCGACAGACACGTTAGTTGACGTTTTCTGTCAAGTATATACAGTCCACACCGCTCCCTGCGAACGCAGAGGAGCCGCCCATCCCACCGAATCGGCACACCGATCGGCGGAGTGGGGATATTCGGCGTAAGTGCGTAAACACATTTACAGCCGCTAATTCGCTATTTTATTTGTGAATTGCAGGATGCCGAGACAATCTCCGGCCCCGGCGCCAAAAAGAAGGAGGAGGGGATAAATCCCTGCAGACTCCGGGGCTATAACCCCTCCACAGGATTTAATAATAAATAAATTTATTATTTTTCCTATAATACTGTGTTGTTTATTTTAAAAGATACCTTTCCCTCAATCCGGCCGACCTAACCTAAAATTAATCTATCGTATTAATTTTTAGGATTTAAATTTAATTAATAATTTAAACAGTAATTGATGAAAAGCGCTTAGAAAAACTGAAGATGGAGAATTGTATATTCAAGAAGAAAAAGAGTTCTTTAATCATGGCTATTTATGTGGACGATGGCATAGTAGTAAGAAAGGATAGAAACGAAATTAAAGACTTGTTGAAAAACCTAAAATCAGATTTTAAAATTAAAATTGATATGGAGCCATCCAAATTCCTGGGAATGGAGATAAACAAGACCAAACGAGGAATAAAGCTTATACAGACAGAATATACAAATGAAATTTTGGAGACCTATGGAATGAAGGACTGTAAATCTGTAAGTACACCAATACAAATAAATCAGACCAGAAAAACAACGGAGAAGGTGAGTGATTTTAAATATAGAGAAGTAGTAGGTAGCCTACTTTACCTGGCTAATAGGACAAGGCCTGACCTAAGCTTTGCGGTAAATCACAGTAGTAGATATGTAGAAAATCCTAGTCATTGTAATGTAATTAATGTGAAGCGTACTCTAAGATACTTGCAGGTAACGGGAGATTTAGGAATAAACTATTTAAGAGAAGGACCATGTCATAAACTAGTAGCATACTGCGATTCGGATTATGCAGGGAATCCTGAGGACAGAAAGAGTACCTCAGGATATATAATTAAATTTGCTAGGGGACCGATTAGCTGGAGCTCACACAAACAACCAGTAGTGGCATTGTCCAGCACAGAAACGGAATTTATTACTATAACTGACAGCTGTAAAGAAATATTGTATTTAAAGCAAGTGTGTGAGGAATTACTTGAGTGTGAGGTTCCAGTGGAACTGTGGGTTGATAATCAAAGTGTGATTCAAATAGCGAGAAATGGTATTAACAATAAGAGGTCAAAACATATAGATGTGCGATACTACTTTGTTTGTGAGAATGTTACTAAACAAAAAATTGATGTAAAATATTGTAATACAAGCGAACAACCAGCAGACATGTTAACAAAAGCGTTAGATCATATAAAGTTTACAAGGCATAGAGACTCGCTAGTAAAGTAGTCTTCAGTGCAGGGATCCAAATTAAGGAGGGGTCTTGGGAAAATAATTAAAGGACCCTGCACTGTTGACGGGCCTGAGGGATAGGAGTAGGAGTAGGAGGTCCAGAACATTCGAATGTTCTGGACGCCGGGGGGGGGATAAAAGAGAAGAGATATTAGGGATTTGATTCAGTTTTTGTATGTTGCACGTGAAGAAGGCTTTTCAATTAAATTTTATCAATAACTTTTGAAATAGTACTCGCGAAGCAAGCAATCCAAGCAACGCAACATGGCAATAGATTTAACATCAAGAGGGCAAATTGGGATGAGTTTCGGCCGCACATAAACCGATCAGTAACTGACATCAGGCCGATGCTCGAATCGAACGACGCGCAGACAATAGCTAAAACCATAGACAGGATTATTTTTGACGCAGTCAATGACACCATCCCGAAAAACGGATATATAGCAAGTCTGTGCCGTGGTAGAGTCAAGCACTCAGGGAACTGAAAGAAAAGATGGTTGAAGCCAGGCACAGGCTACAGCGAACTGGCGACGAAACTGCCAGAAAACGCTAGCTACTAAATTTCAAAAACGTCAGGAACAAATATGCATCGGAAATCAGGAAAGCCAAACAAAGTAGCAGGGAAAAGTTCGTGGAGAGAGAAGGCAATAAGCAACCCTGGAGCCTCATATATAAACTACAAGCAAATAGACTCAGATTGGAATCAGCACAGAGCAATATCGCAACCTCTGGAATACACACAAGCACATGGACTGAAACTGCACAAATCCTATTAAACACACTGGTACCAAGCGACGATCAACACAAACAGACTGGCACAAAAAGGTATGAACCTCCACAATAGAAACACAAGGAACCGCTGACAGCCCTCCCTCTACGATTCAGGAAATCTAAAAAATTATCAATAGTTTAAATATAAAGAAAGCTCCAGAGCAAGACTTCATTGAGGTGAAAATGATAAAGGAGGCATGGCAGGGGCTTCAGCCTGAGTTCCTGCACATGCTCAACAGCTGCTTGTCGCAGATGATATTCCCCGTACAGTATGAAGCTGTGCAGATCCGAGTGTTGCTCAAAGCAGAAGGCAAGGATAAGACCGACCCCAAGCCGTACAGGCCCATATCGTTCCTTCCGGTGACAGGAAAAATATTGGAGAGGGCAATGCCTGGGCGCCTTGGGTGTCTCGTAAACAATGATTCACATTCCTCACAAAGGCAATATGGCTTCCGTGTAGGCAGATCCACGGAGGACGCTATAGTGGAGTTGCACACCGTAGTTAGAGAGACGCAGGGTGAATATGCAGTGGGCCTGTTGTTTAATATATCCGGAGCATTCGACAACGTGTGGTGGCCCAGTATCCTCGTGAACCTAAAAGACAGGGACTGTCCGAGGAACCTGTACGGTCTGGTGCAGAGCTACCTCAAGGACACGAGAGCAAACATTATAGGTGCTGGGAAATCGCTGGAAAAAATCGTAAGGAAGGGATGTCCCCAGGGTTCGGCACTGAGCCCCCTCTTCTGGAATCTGGTCTTTGACGAGGCTACCGGAAATGCGGCTCGCGGCGGAAGTGAGTCTATTGCATTCGCTGACGGCCTCATAGTGGTGATTAATAAGGACTCTAAAGCAGGTATAGTGCTAAAGGTGAATGTCGTCACTGAAGAACTTGTGGAGTGGTGCAATAGGCTAAAACTGCAGCTGTCAGAGACGAAATCAGAGATGATAGTGCTGAAGGGCTCCCTAGACATCAGGAGACGGCCGCCAGTGACAATAGGGGACAAAGCTTTGAAAATGAAACCAACGATCCGCAACTTGAGTGTTTACTTCGAAACTAGGCGCAGCGTGACGCCCCACGTGGAGTATATACCAACGAAGTCTAGGAGCATCTTTTCTGGATTTTTGAGACTCGCTAAGGCTCACTGGGGACTTAGCACCAGGATAATCAGGACAATATACAAGGGCCTGATTCTGGCAATTTTCTGCTATGTGGCGGCCGGCTGGGCGGGGCAACTAATCCCGCACCATAGCAGAAGGTTAACAAGTGTGCAGATTCAACCCCTACTAGCAATTACTCGCGCTTATAGGACCACATCGAACAGTGCGCTGACAGTCCTGGCAGCCGAACCGCCAATACGCCTGGTCCTTCGTGAGAGGATAGCGCGCTACTGGCTTAGGAAAAACAAAGAATTCCAAATTGGCAGCTTCCACTACACACCAACAGCAGAGCCGGTCGCTGTAGAAGTCGTAGCTGCAACAAGAAGGCGAATACGTGAAGAGACTCTCAAAGCCTGCCAGTCCGAATAGAATGCGTCCGAACAAGGAAGAACAAAAAGGGCCTTCTTCGGGGAGATAAGGAAAAGGCTGCAGTTCCGGTATCCTGGACTCAGCCACAATTTGGCTCAAACCCTCACCGGACATGGGCGGATTAGAAGCATCCTACACTGCCTCAAACTTTCAAACTCGAATCTGTGCAGATCTGTTCAACTGCACACAGTTGATCACATTATATATCACTGCAAGGAGGAGCAAGCCGAGAGGAAGGAGCTCTAGGATGGACTAATGAGCGAGGGGGTGTTATTGCCATATGCGCTTGAGGACCTTGTGCGCGAAAAGACGCTGCCCCATTTCAGCGTATTTGCAGAAACCGTAATGAAGAAGCGACTGGACATTTAGAGGCTGTGCACCAGGTAACTTACACACGTGCGCGCGCGCACACACACACAACCGCACACCACGCAGGCAACCCCCTTCACAGGGAGGTGTTCCTGCGTGGTGGCTAAATCTCGGGACTAGTCCCAGGCCCGCATAAGACCGAGCAACTTCTGGAGACTCCGCCACCCCGTGGTCCCCGCTGGACAACATTTTGTCGGTGATCCTATGGGATCTCCGGCCAAACGGCTAAGTGGGTCACTTCCCGCAAGGGACGGTCTACCCTTCTGATGACCCTTAAGTGGAGAAGGAGGGGTTTTTCCTTGCCTTCCGACCGCAATATCTTGGTCGTGACTCTTGTCAGTGGTTCATCGAACCCCAACACCGCCGGGAATAGGCACGCGCCACGAGCGGGAACAGTTTTGCGAGCCAAAGCTCTGTAAAATGTAGAGTAACAGTTGTGCCTATCTACATTCTAGCGAAACCACTGCCAAGGGAACGGGTTCGGAAAAATGAGAGGGGAAAGAAGACCCTGTTGAGCTTGACTCTAGTCTGGCATTGTAAGGAAACATGAGAGGTGTAGCATAAGTGGGAGATGGTAACATCGCCGGTGAAAGATCACTACTACCATCGTTTCTTTACTCACTCGGTTAGGAGGAGCGCGTGCCCGATGTTTCGACCCGGTTGTCACGGTGTTCTCGAGCCAAGCGTGTAAGAGTGATGTGATCAAGGCGATTCCTGAAAAACAGTACTTTTTAAAGGAAGAATTAGACTGTGAAAATCACTGTTGATACTACATTCCGCGATTCTAATGGAAGATATATGGTACATTTGCCTTTTACTCAACGGAAGAAGCACATTGGTGAATCTCATATTGAAATGATTTTATACTTCAGAGTCCAAGTTTCAACGAAATCCTAGTCTTTTGAAGTATTACGAACAGTTCTTGCAAGAATACATCATATCAGGATATATGACACAAGTCAGTAAGGATTGAGACGGCAAGGGTTACTGCCTAGCTTATCACGCGATTATAAAGGAGTCGAGTATAGACTTCTTCCGCATCGGCCTCATGTTTTTCTATTGACGGCAGATATTGAGAAAATGGTCAGGCAGATTAACGTACACCCTGATGACAGAGCCTTTTAAACGATTTTATGGCACGATTCCATAGACGATGCAATTGAAATCTTTGAACCGAATACGGTAACCCACAGAACCGCTTGCGCCTCATTTCTAACTGTACGATGTTTGAATCAGCTTGCGCAGAACGAACACGATAAGTTCCCTTACACAGCATGTATCTTCAAAAGAGGTTTTTATGTAGACTATTACGTTTTGCTAACAATTGAAGAAATAAAATCAATAGCAAGGGTGAGCTAATGCAGCAAGCGGTTCAAAATGTTCACTTAGTAATAATAAAAGAAATTCGATGAGATATCTTTGCGTTAGAAATAAAATGCATAAAACAAAAAATTCAATTGCCGAAAAGAAGCGAACCGTTAAATTTAAATCCTTATATAAATTTAGGAGGCACATTGCGAGGTGGTTGTAAGTTAAAACATCTGTCAATCAATAGTAACATCCGATGTTACTACCACATAATCATCACATTAGTGATTTAATAATTCTATCCGAATTGATTTTATAATGGAAATTGAAGCAGTGTCAACTCCCGTCCCTTACTTCCTTCTTCCGATAATCCCAACGACCTCACTGCATTGTCCCCTAGCCATTTCTTAATATGCAATTCACGGACTCAATTATAGTCTTCCGCTGACTTGAAGTCCAACGCAAAGAGGCACAGGGGCAAAGAGGGATCGGTACGCCCATCCCCACCCGAGCCACACGTTCTGAACCTTAGCCACGCACTCTGCCATAGTAGTAGCAATAGTTTTCAATTGTGTCCCTATCTCGATATGCATATAAATATAAAATTTGGAGACTATAAACTACTGAGGTTTTGTTTATGCTTATGTTTAATGCATAAAATGTCCGTTTTATCTCGTAAGAGTTATTCAGTATAAGAAAGGATATTATGTAATATCAACCGTTTTTCTATAAGTGGAATATCAAAGTATCAAATTGTATAACATAATCCGGTTTAACTCTAGTCATTTTCTACAAAAGACTATTAAGCCATGTTTCCCAAGAGAACAATGTTCCAAAGACATTAAAATTTGACATTGCTATTATCGCATATAGTAATCCTACTGGTAATTATATAACCAACGCTTTCCTAGCATATTATTAAAAAACTAGCATGAATTGTTGTCCTCTATCACATATAACTATTGTGTAATAGCAATATGTTACATCTACGACAATGGAGCTCTGCCTGTGGCGTGTTTCTCATTATCTCCTTCTATCGCGCTGACCTCCTTGTCAGTCAGCCCACATGTGTCTGTACCTGCCGTGACGAATAGCGAACTAGAATTGAACGTGTGCGTGAAAATAGGTGTATACCATCCACTTTCTTCGCATTCCTGCTGCGAACTTCAAGTGAGCAGAAGACTATACCTGAATGTGATTTGATGGACGTTCTGGACAACTAATTGTGGCGGAGGTAACACATTTAGAAAGCGAAAAAACACATTTCAAATAGCTGGCACAATGAGTATTGGCAGGCGCTGCATTCGAGAAACAAACGGCACCGCCACAAGGCTAGTCGTATTAACACCTTAACCTACAACCACGGACATAGCCCGTAGCAGATAATTGGACCCAACAAAAATATTACGGGCATAGCCCGTAGTAGATGATCGGACCAAACGTAAATATCAGCCGCGGCGACCTCTTAAAGTTATAAATATTTGTGGAATATTTGATAAGTAATTACAACCTGATGTAATAATTGTGGTAGATGCAAGTATTACACAAAATTTGTTTATACAAAAATCAGTAATACAAAATTAATAATCTGCAACGGTGTGATACAAGTCGTGCGAATGACTCAAAGGCTGCGCGAGTTTGTTTACGTTTTCGGCCCAAAATTCTCAAACGTAAATCGTAGGTTAAGGAGTTAAGAACGCAGTAAACACTGATTAAAATGAGCATATACATGCGATACATTTCATTACATTATTATAATTATGTTCATTCATGACATTAGTCATTAGGATATACCTTTCAATCATTGTATGATAGCAATTTACATTTCGATTTCATTTCGAACGTAATCATTATCTTTGGTAAGATAAAATAACCCTTTAGAATAATTACATCCCATATTACTGCTGATCAAAGCGACTGGTTTTCGATTTCCTGAACTCAGAGCATTCAAGACATGTTGAGGCACACGATGCTCAAATATAGTCGTCGCCTTTTACGCGGTTTATGTCACGGGCGCAGAACGGAGTCTCTTTTTGAGTATAGGATTGGACTTTACGATTTGCATGTTATTAAAAGTAGTCTATGCCCTGGCGAAAGACAATGCGGTTTGTAAATTGGAGTTTTTAATATTTCACTTGTTCTCGTCCTCAATAGCCAAATACGTGTTGTTCCGTCCTACGGAACAGCTGCGGAAAGCTTTCCATCCGCATTTATGACACGGGCGTGCCGGTAATGCCATTTTTAAGGATTAAGCAGTTTTAGCATTTTCGTCTTTTTTTGAACTCTCTTAACGTCCATAGAGAGACAACAGTTTAATTTTCAAGTCACCGTTATTCCACAATAGCCAACAGCGTGTCATAAATGAGGGACCTCCGAAAGGCGCCCACTCGGTACCCGCATGCGACAGATACACTGGCCCGGAGGAAATTTCCCCTTCGATGCGAAAATTCTGGAAACCTTCCGGCTCCGAATGGCTCACTCCAACCTCGTTCTCGAAACGCGTGCTAAGCGTACAAGTACGGGGGTTGGTGGCACTCAGCGCATACGCTGATTGGAGTCTTAATCTTTCGACCTTAACCAATTAGCGTATCGTCTTGAGGTATGTATGAGTGACCAGTCGAACTCCTCTATATAAATCTGAGTTACTTCGGCACCGCGAATCACATACAAAAACGCGCTTGAAAAACGTGCAGACAATTACAAACGCCGATTTCATTCATTCACTCGTAAAAATCTATCATTCGTAAAGAGTACACTCGCACAATCACATTCGGAGAAACAGTCGTCTAAAGTGATCACACCGCTGTCCGCTGACGACATTTGCTTTCTGACCATTCGAGAACGCGACATGTGTTGTAAGAGGGGGATCTCCGAAGAGTCATTCTGGCGTGTATTGTAACGGGCGCAATACCGTTGGTAAGAACCTGGAAGAACTTCCCGTCGTTGTTAGCCATCATCGCACTTGCAAACACCATTGTAACACTCCATCTCAGCGGTCGCGTTAAGGCCTAAGAGGAAGAGTGTTTAACAAATCCTAAATCGCTGATTAGCATTATTTCCAAACTCAGGAAGATCAAGCAGCGAATTTTTTACTGACCCGGAAAGGCCATGGGCTCTAGTGGCAACGAAAAAGATCAGATCAGAAACGTACACGAAGCAGGTAACACCACGAGGAGACATAATCACGCACACCATTTCCTCATCTACAACTACCTCATACAACGTTAATTCCGCGTGTGAGTATGTATGCCAACACCCGACCTTGAGTTACAAGAGGCATACAATTAACCCCTTAGCCTACACGATATCGGCCAATTTCGCGAGCTATAGTAAACAAGAAAGTCGGTCGTGCGCCGTGCCATTCAACTGTTCAGCCGTGTACCCGACGTATATTTCAGTGCAATAAAAGGAATTGTGAAATAATAAACAATGTTTAGATACAAATAGTAATTTTAAGATGTCTAGGGTGTAATCATAATCAAGAGAAAAATATTCGATGTGGAATAACTGCAATCGCTTGTTCTAATAAAAATACGCGGCATCTTATGCACAAATTCCACACCACGAGTCAGACTCGTGGCTTTTGTTTATGGCACAAATTCTAAACCACGAGTCCGACTCGTGGTTTTCGCTTATGGCACAAATTCTGTACCACGAGTCAGACTCGTGGTTATAGGCCAAAGGGTTAACGCACACTACTGACAGAAAAGCGTAATTGATATCCACAGTCCAATAAAATAAAAATACCAGAAATGGCACGCAAAGATTGATATATAAATTCTGATGTATCGTATTACAACGCAAACAAAAAAAGATGTAGATAAAATAGTAAGTAATACGTATATAGTGCTAGTATGCGAGTTGAGATTTGATGAAGCGAATAGCCAGCCTAAGTACAGACAGATTCAGCATTAAAATTATAATATAAATGACAATGTAAACTTTATCTGAAATTAAGTAACTATACGGTTACAAGATAAAGTAAATTCCAACATGATATGCATAGCCCTATTATAGCCCTTTGCGGACCGGACGCTCTTTACCGTTTCGTTCCAGCAGGACCGAACTGGATTCGCAAGTGCGTACCAGCTGGTCCACACAGATTTTACAAGTCGCTTATCCGCTTGGTTGCGTTTATTGTGGAACATGTATGACTTTACTGACGTAACGTACCTATGAATTAGTGGCTATATAAGATAAAATTATAAAATTTTTAAGCACGAACGCAGGGAGAGATATATATAAACATTTTTTTATTGTTTACAGTTTATAATTAACCATCGTATGATAACGTTTAAAACATTCTCCAACATGCATTCCCGGTTGTCTGTTGCATGTTTCGCATATATAGGAAGTTCAAGATGCATGGCTTATTTGAAATTTTCTATCCTGTAACTCTTATCTTATCTTATTTAGTCTAAAATTGAGACATAGTGAAACTTAATACAAGACGCGACAGAACACAAAACTATGTCGAACCACACGCGCCATCGGACTTGCTAGAACGAAAACCGATGTCGAGTGCCACTCGACATCAGACCGCTAAGGGCTAGAGATGGACAGTGAACCAATTATATTTTCATGATTACCGTAATTGATTACTGTAAATAAACATAGCAACCATAACCGTTAATCATGTAATTGTCAAAGGGAGCGTTCTAGTTCTCTTGCACAACATTGTAATTAATAGAGATTACAATATATTTTAGCTCGTAGTGTCATTCCAGTTAAGTTCTCAATTAGTTACATAGTTTCATTCTTCGTTCTGTAATTTTTATTCTTTGGAGAAAGGAGAGTGCGAGGGCGTAGTCAGTTATACTTCTATTATGATTACTAATTTTTTATACATAGCAACGGGAATCTCTTAATATCAAACTTAAATGTGTATACAACAATAAATAATTTTAAGAGAATTTTTTACGGAAAGGAAATGATTCTAATTTAAAGTTTTTCAATTTGTGGGTTCGAGGAAACCCCACCTTAGGAGTTCTAGGGTTAAGTAACGAACGTACTGCACAAGATTTCGGCCGTTTGGGAAAGAAAGACCGTGATATGGGAAGCGCAAAAAATATTCGAATCAGTATCTAAGATTACTACAATGTGTACTGATATGTTCAATAAAACGGTATCTACTGAAGCTTATAGAAGGATATCGAGAAGCGAAAATTTTCATGGTCGAACACAGAGAAAAGAGCCTTTCATTAGAAAAACTGTCGGAATACGGAGATTAGCATTTGCGAGGGACTACTGAGATCAAAAAATACCTTTTGGAAAAACACTAATTTCTCACATGAATCGAAATTTCATATTTTTGTATGTGACGAAAAAGGAAAGGTTTGAATAAAAACCTAATAGAGAACTAGAATTAGAATATCTACAACCGACTGTAAAGCACAGCGGAAGCTGCGTGACACTTTAGAGCTGCATAACAGCATTTAGAGTGAGAAATCTTGTCTTTATCGAAGGAATTATGCAGAAGATAAGGTATACTCGAAGGAAATCTGCACTCGAGTACGATTGAACTGGGTCTACGGGTCCCAGATATAGACAGAAAATGTAAATAAAGATTTAAAAAAAGATATCCAAACAGAATTTGAACTCGCACCGCTACTACTGCCGAGTTCCTACGCACGCTTGTTTCTAGTTTCTCCTTCTCATTTCATGTGTAATAAACTTCGACAACAACTTTAATGCTGTATATCTCATGAACTATGAGCTGTCCGTCCCCAAAAACGGGTATTCTTCATTCTAGATCGATAATATCTACCGCTGCGCAAAAGCTGATCAAATAATGAAGTTCACACTCTGAGACCTCACTTTACTGATACACAAGTACGCGAGTAGTGAAATTCATAAGAACATGCGTATGAAAATGTAGCCATAATTTTACGATTGTGCCCTGACACATTCATATTTTAGCTGTTAATTAAATATCCCAATATTTATGTTGTTCATAAATGATCTGTAACACATTCTTTACTAAGTTACAGATGAAAATAATGAACATTTAACGATTAATCTATTAATCATTTATATTCATGTAAAAGAACAAAGGTATTTACATTTTCAGAGATACAAATGATTTCTTCCTTTGAGTTACTATATTTCCAACACACGATTTATAGATAAATATTCTTTACTAGGTATTATCAATATTTTTAGCAGGACACAATGCATAGTTTGAATATTTTGAAAATTTTCAAGACAGTAAGTAAATAAAATAAGATAAGTAATTTAAGAAACTATGATAACAAACAAATTTTGTAAAAAATGTACTAAGAATAAACATAGCACCTTTAAAGACAAAAAAGCTAGTTGAACCTGTAAACAAAAGGAGTAATTTCTATAAATGAGATGTAACCATCCCACGTTTCTTGATTTCAATATACTGTGTGGTTAACAGTTTCCCTATAACGCAACTCTTCAAAATTAACCAAACCTCGAGGACGAGAAGATTAAGTAAATGTGAACATGAATTAGTACTGCAACTACGTAATGAAAATATATATTATCAAAAAATTGTACAATCACTAAGCCGAAATAAATCAAGAATACTACAGTATATAATAAAAGAAAAGTAACATTACAAATGAAAGACGTATAGAATATCCAAAGAAATTAACATTCAGGAAGGAGAAAATAATGGTACTTGGAATAAAAAATAATCCTCGCACATCTGCGCCAAAACTTGTAACGACAGTTAATCATAATTTTAAGAAAGATATATATCAAAGAGTATTGTAGAATAATAATTTTCATACATACTTCCGAAAAAAACGTACACGAAAGAATTTTCAAAAACGAATCTTATTCTGTAACAAAGTGATTTTTTCCAATGGGAGCAAATTTAAATCAAAATTAATACACTTTCGGTTAGGATAATTCGGGTGCAGAAATATAACCTTATAAACCAAAAATACAATTCCAAGTGTAAAACCAGAAGGTTGACCAGTAATGATAGTAGAATCCATAACAGCAAATGAAATCCAAAATCCCACTATTATTGATGGAACTTTAAATAAATACAGGCTTAATATTCTCAAATGAAATATTAAACAAAGAGCAGTTAAAATACACCTACTGAATGAATTTTATTTTCCACAAAGTAATGTAGGAAGTTAAGCCGTTAAGGTTCGGACGATACGGCAGTTAGAAGCATACAAACATATGCAAAAAACTACCTGTTGGTAGGGCTGCCGATCAGCTGTCGATCATCCAGTATAAACAAGTGACGGGTGAACGACCGAGAGAGTGAGTGAAAGAGAGTGCGAATGAAAATAAGAGTGAGAGCGGTGTATTAGGGGCAATAGCCGAGAAATCTGTGTATGTGAGAATGTGAGTGAGTGATGGATATATCTAGGAAGGATGCGTGACGAAAAGGACAGTCTTTTGTGAGAATTGAGAGTTTGCGAGAGTAAAGAGAGAAACATTGCGAGATTAACTTTAAGCTTATAATTAAATTGCCATTATACAAAACCTTGTTCGATTCATTTACTATCCCACAATTTTGGGGGCTCGTCCGGGATTGATCGAAACAAATAAAAACTCAACAGAATCAATCAAGGTTTATATTGAGATTCATAATTAATAGAAGGTGTCGTTTGTGCTAAAACGAGATGGCAACAAGAAGTGCAATTCAGTTTTCCGTGCAAGAATTGAGAGAAAAACTCAGGAGTCGCGGCCTAACCGCTACTGGCGTTAAAAGCGAGCTTATCGGCAGATTGATGGAAGCAGATCCATCCGGCCTATGGGTTCAAGAAGAGGAAAACCCACCCAACGTTGACGCACAGGTGGTACAACCGGAAGCAACTGCATTGCATGTAAGTACGAACGAAATAGAATACATGCGTCGTGAAATGGAGTTGATGCGAAAGGAAGAGGCACTTGCCAAACGTGAGCTCGAACTTGCGCGAAGAGAAATCGAGATTCTGCGTAGCCAGCAACGGTCGAATTTGAATATAGAGTCGCGGGAAAACCATGATTTAACGCCGCAGGAACCTGCAATTCAAATAACCCCAAGGAGACACACGGTTGAAACAAATAGAGTAAATATTGGCGCAATTTCAGAGTTGTTAAATTATTTTTACGGAAGAAGCGAGCTCTATGATACTTGGGAAAGGCAGGTGACATTTTTGCAAGCCACGTACCAATTATCAGACGACCTCACCAAAATAATGATTGGTATGCGTCTGAAAGGAAGAGCACTCGATTGGTTTCATTCGAAAGCCGAATACGTCATCATGCCGGTAAACGAATTGTTAAGAAACATCAGGGAGATGTTCCAAAGGCGTCAAAGCAGAGTTCATCTTCGGAAGCAATTCGAGCAACGAATTTGGAAACGAGAAGAAACGTTTAGTGCATACCTCCACGAGAAGCTAATATTAGCTAATTACATCGCTATAGATGAAGAAGAAGCAGTGGAATACCTCATAGAGGGAATTCCAGATGCAGCATTGCGAGACCAAGCCAGAGTGCAGCGCCTGAAGACGAAGGAAGACCTGCTAGAGGCCTTCGAGCAGATATCGCTACGCGGACGAGGACACCAGAGTAACATCCCTACAAGAACCAACAGCGGTCCAATGCAGCGACGGGATGCGGTTCAGGACAAGACGGAAGTCAGGTGTCATAATTGCGGTATGCGAAAACACTATGCGGCCGACTGCCCAATGCGCAATAAAGGTACGAAATGCTTTGAATGTCGTGAGTTTGGTCACATTGCAGCGAAATGTCCAAGGAAAAACGCGATTGTAAAGGATACATGTAGTGTTTCGGAAATAGCGGACGGTAAATACCATAAAGAGGTTACGATCAATAATCAAAAAATGTCAGCCCTCATAGACACGGGTAGTGATTTATCACTGATGAGCGCGGATCAGTATATTAGAATAGGTTCGCCTAGATTAATACAAAAAGAGATTAGCTTTCGCGGGATTGGGTCCGAGAGTAACAAAACATTAGGAGAATTCACAACTTCTATCGAAATAGATGGAAATTGCTACTCGATTCTGATACGCGTAGTATCGAACACGTTGATGCGGCATGAATTATTGATCGGAGCTGATTTCTTACGCAAAGTCGAGTTGAATATTAAGGACGGTAAAATTTCGGTTATAAAACCTTCGAAAAACTCCGTAAACGCGAGCGCGCTGCCCGAGATATTTAAAATAGATATTGAATTCGAAAACAATCCGGTAGATTTGACGCATATTGAAAACAAAGAGCACAGGGAAACAGTTCGGCGGTTAATAGAGTCATATAGTCCAAACAAAACACGTGAAACGAATATTGAAATGTCTATTGTCCTAACGGATAATGAACCGGTATACCAGAGAGCAAGAAGATTAGCACCATCTGAGCGGGAAGAAGTAAACCATCATGTAACTGAATGGTTGGGCAATGGTGTGATTCAACCGTCCCTGTCCGAATATACGAGTCCGGTGGTATTAGTAAGAAAGAAAAACGGCGATTCGAGACTATGTATTGATTACCGTCAGCTCAACAAAAAAATAGTTAAGGTCCGGTTTCCACTTCCAATAATAGAAGACCAAATAAATGCATTAGAGAGCGCGAAAGTATTCACGACCCTTGACTTGAAAAACGGATTTTTTCACGTCCCGATCGAGGCAAAAAGTAGAAAATATACCTCGTTTATTATACCTGACGGACAATATGAATTTTTGTATGCTCCTTTCGGCCTGTGCAATTCCCCGGCAATTTTCCAAAAATTTATAAATACAATGTTCGCAGATCTCATTAAACAGGAGAAGGTGTTAATTTACATAGACGATTTCATCATTGCCTCGCGAGACCATAATACGGGATTAGGAATATTACAAGAAGTACTACAGGTCGCTTCAGATCACGGGTTAAGGTTTAATTGGGGAAAATGTTGCTTTCTGCAGACGCGAATACAGTTTCTAGGTCACATAATTGAAAATGGAACAGTTCGTCCTTCCGAAGATAAAATAGAGGCAGTCATGAAATTTAAGCAACCCGAAAATATCAGACAAATACAAAGTTTTTTAGGGCTTACAGGCTATTTTAGAAAGTATGTACCCGGATATTCCATGATTGCGCGCCCATTAACCGACCTTCTCAAAAAGAACGCGAAGTTTCAATTCGATGAGAAAACAAAAGTTGCCTTTAATCAGCTAAAACAATTATTATGTAACAAACCCATCCTTAGATTATACCGAGTTAAAGCAGAGACAGAGTTACATACGGACGCCTCAATGTACGGTTATGGGGCAATATTATTCCAGCGAGATAATTCCGATAATGCCTTACATCCAGTTTATTTTGCGAGTGGACGAACAACAGAAGCCGAAATGAAATATACGAGTTACGAATTAGAGGTATTAGCAATAATAAAAGCGCTGAAGAAATTTCGAGTTTACATATTAGGTATACCCTTCAAAATAATAACAGATTGTCAGGCATTCGCACAAACCATGGCCAAACGAGACTTATGTGTGCGTGTAGCACGATGGGCACTGACTTTAGAAGAATACCATTATACAATCGAACATCGCTCCGGTAAAAATATGATGCACGTCGATGCATTGAGCCGGAACCCGTTACCGTCAGTTATGTTAGTTAAAGAATGTGAGGATAGCATTATTGCGAGAATACGAAAAGCACAGCATAGCGACGCGACGTTAAAAAATTTCTTTGAGGTAGCGAGTCGTGGCCAGTGCGAAGGATACGTGGTGCGAAACGGTTTGTTATATAAAGAAGAGGCAGGCGAAGTTCAATTGATATTACCCAAAACAATGCAACCCCAGATAGTTAGGCAGACACACGAATTAGGGCACTTTTCAGTAGCTAAGACTGAAAGCTTGTTAAAACGTGAGTATTGGTTTCCGAATATGCGCGCGATCATTGAGAAAGTCATACGAAATTGCATCAGCTGTATCTTATCGGAGAGAAAACATGGGAAACAAGAAGGTTTTCTAAATATGATCGATAAGGGAACAGTTCCACTCGACACGTACCATATTGATCATGTAGGCCCTTTACCGTCGACCAAAAAGAATTATCAACACGTTTTAGTAGTAGTCGATGCATTTGCGAAATTCGTGTGGCTGTATGCGACTCGTTCTACAACAACGGCGGAAGTAATCACTAGATTAAGGAAGCAGGCAGACATATTTGGCAATCCTAGACGAATCATTTCAGATCGCGGAACAGCATTCACCTCGCGAGAATTTGAATTATATTGCAAAAACGAAAACATTCAGCACGTCTTGATAACGACAGGCGTTCCTAGGGCAAATGGACAAGTGGAGCGAGTGAATCGCACTCTTATTCCAATGCTGTCAAAACTATCTACACCAAACACGAAGGAATGGTTTAAATATCTAGAATTATGCCAAAAATATCTGAATGCTACACCAAGTAGGAGCACGGGCACTACCCCGTTTCAATTGTTATTCGGCGTTCCGATGCGTATGAGAGAGGATCCCAAAATAAAAGAATTGATTGAGAATGAGTGGATTGCGATGTTTAGCGAACAGCGTGATGAGATGCGTGATCAGGCTAGGGAAAACATAGCAAAGATTCAGCAAGAAAACAGGCGTAATTATAATCAAAAAAGAAAACGTCCAAATTTGTATAACAGCAATGATCTAGTTGCCATAAAAAGAACGCAAACTGCACCCGGTTCTAAACTGACAGCGAAATATTACGGTCCATACCAAATTGTAAAAGTATTGCGAAATGATAGATATGTAGTGAAAAAGATCGGGGAACATGGTGGGCCACTACAAACAACGACATCCGCGGACCACATGAAGCCATGGTTGGAAAACGGGTCAGACTATTCATACTCGACAGATGAGGACGAAGCCGGTGATGCAGCTCCTGAGGACAGGAGCATTGTTCAGGATGGCCGAATGTAGGAAGTTAAGCCGTTAAGGTTCGGACGATACGGCAGTTAGAAGCATACAAACATATGCAAAAAACTACCTGTTGGTAGGGCTGCCGATCAGCTGTCGATCATCCAGTTGGAGGCGGGGGAACCGCCGCAGTCCTGGGTCCGTGTGGGTGAGTCGAGCGTCGAGGTGGGCCGTACGATGAAGTACTTGGGGCTCACCATCGACAGCCAGTGGCGTTTCTAGGACCATTTTGCTGGTCTGGCTCCCCGGGTGGAGAGGGCCGCGGCCGCGTTGGGCCGGCTCCTCCTGAATCTGGGGGGTCCCAAGGATGGGGTTTGCCGCCTGTATGCGGGAGTCGTACGCTCGATGGTGCTGTATGGCGCACCAATATGGGCGTGCGACTTGATGGCCAGCCGGCGCAGCTGTGCTTTGCTGCGTCGGTTAGAAAGACCGATGGCCATCAGGATCGTGCGAGGGTACCGCAAGATCTCATACAGGGCGGCGATGATGTTGGCGGGTCTCCTTACATTGGAGATCCTGGCGGAGAAGGCGGCGACGATGTACGTCCTTGCCGTTCGCCTCCGACTGTCGGGAGGGGACCCGTTAGCACAGGAAACAGACCTGGCTTCCTGGAGACGCCACGCGCGGCGGCACGCCGGGTCGGAGTGGCTACGACAGTTGTCGGAGCCGTCTGACTCTGGTCGGCGTGTTGCTGGCGCCGTTCTGCCCGTCCTACGCTCATGGACGGGTAGGACGTAGGGTGGGCTCACCTACAGGGTGACGCAGATGCTCGTCGGACATGGATGCTTCGGCGAGTATCTGCGACGTATCGGCCGGGAGCCGACGACGCAGTGCCACCACTGCGGTGAGGAGGTAGACACGGCGCAACACACTCTGGAGGGGTGTCCCGTGTGGTCCCCGGAGCGCCGTGACCTCCGAATGTGTATTGGAGGAAATCTCTCGCTGCCAGCGGTCGTGGAGTCGATGCTGGACATCGAGGGAGCCTGGAAGGCGGTGGTCTCCTTCTGCGAGCAAGTAATGCTCCAGAAGGAGGCCGCCGAGAGGGTTCACGAGAGGGCGCGACCCTCATCAGGGAGAGATGGCGGCAGTAGGCGACGTGGGCGCCGTCGTGTCGCCACCTGAGTGGTGAAGTTGTAGTGTTGCGGGGGAGGAATCTTTTTTACCCACATCTCCCCCACAGCCCCCTCAGGGGCTACGGTTGACCGTCGTTGACCGTGGTACGGGCTTAACGACCCCGAGGTACCCTAGTCATAATCACACCGTAAACCTGTGGCCATGTTTCGCAGGAACGGGGGTCTTGCCTTAACCGGCCGGGCCGTGAGGATGACAACCTCTATAAAAAACCCTGAACCCTAAGCTATGGCGCGCGGTGATGGGGCTCCGCACGTTGGGTGCGTAGCTACGGGTCCAAGCAGCTGTGAGCGGCCAAACCCCGGGTTCTTGCCGCCCCCCGGGTGAACCAGGCTTACCTGGGTATGAGGCTCTACCTAGGTGGACGTTTAGTTCCTAATGTATTTGTTGGCTTGCCGCAGCCCGCAGGTTAGGCGAGCCGTAAGAACCAGATGATTTCAAACAAACCAAAAACTAATACTTGCGAAGTAGATATGGAGGAGTTGGAGAAGGAAGGGAGGAGGTCGGGCCGGCCTACAAGAGGCCATAGTAGAACTAGTTCTGTGTCTTCGATTGCATCGGAGCAAGGCACTTCTGGAACAAAGAAGAGGAGATTGGTACCGGAGTTTGCTTTTGATAATACGGAAGATGAAAATAAATCTGTAATTGATGAAATACGAAATGAGCGTGTAGCATTAGAGGAATTTCTATTTAACGAAAGTAACAAAGTAAATAAGCCAGTCATTAAGTACATAATGTCTAAGTGGGCTTTGCTTGAAGCTCGACTTCATGCTGTGATTTTGGAAAAGGAAAAGATTAAAGCGGTGCATAGTGAATGTGTAAATAGAATGGCTACTTACGCTGAAATGGCGGCGATAGTACCATCGAAGCCGTTGGTCGGATCTTCGGGACCGAGATCTGTGAAAAAGAAACTTAAAACTGAAGTGTTATTAATTAAGCCAAAGGAAGACGGAGATAGCAGACCAAATGAGGAAATACGTTCTCAAATTACTAAGGTTTTGGAAGGCAAAAGAAAAGACTTGAAAGTTACAAGAATAAGGCAGCTAAGATCGAAGGGAATGCTACTGGAAGTGAATGATAAGAAAGATGTTGATGCTATTAAGGATGTTAACTTTGAGGGCCTAGGCCTGAAAATAGCAGAACCTAAAAAGATAGATCCGTCAATTATTATTTATGATGTGGGGAAGGAATTAAAACCAGAGAGTTTAAAGGCTGATTTGATATTAAAGAATTTTGATTATATGGATTCTAAATGGAAAGACAATTTAGAAAGTGAAATTAAGTTTCGATACGCATATAAAACTAGAAATCCTGGTAGTGTAAACTGGATTGTGCAGCTTCCCAGCTACGCCTTTCAGCATGTTATTTCAGAAGGTAGAGTATTCTTGGATTGGAGTTCATATAAGTTAAAAGAATATATAAACATCGTAAGATGTTATAAGTGTCATACTTATGGGCACATCTCAAAATATTGTTCTGTACCCAAACAGCTGTGCGAGTTCTGTGGTAGTGCTGAGCATTCAGCACAGGAATGTAAGGATAAGGAAAAGTCAAATTGTCCAATTTGTTTTAAATTTAAAAGAAAGGACATTCAGCATAGCCTTAGGAGCAAACAATGTCCAGAGTACTTGAGGCAGGTTGAGTTGTACAAAAATAAATTAAAATGGACTTGAGAATCGGCCAAATAAATGCCAGGAGATCTATGGCAACAGCAAGTGAAATCAGGAACTTATTTGTTCGTGATAAAGTGGATGTTGTTTGTCTGCAAGATCCGTATATATATAAAAGAAATATATGTGGGTTTAATATGTCATCTTTGAAGGTTATTTGTCCATGTGTTTCCACACCATGGGTAGCTATTATAGCAAAAAGGGAATTTGATCTTTTCTCCTTAACTAAATATGAAAATGAACATTTGATGGTCACGCAAGTCACATGCGAAAAACTTAGCTTTTATATAATCAATATGTACTGCCAGTTCTCAATATCTTTTGATAAATTTGTTAAGGACTTGGAGAGATGTCTAGATGGGCTGAAGTCAAAGAAAGTACTAATAGTTATGGATGCAAATGCCAAATCAACTTGTCGGTTTTCCAGTCATACGGATGATAACGGAAGGAAGTTGGAAGAGCTTATTTTTGAAAGAAATTTACTCATTTTGAATAAATCTTCTAGTCGTACAACTTTTGAAAGTACGCAAGGAGCATCTAATATTGTTGTCTCGATCAGCATGCCCAGTTTAAATCGTTGTATAAAGTCATGGGAGGTGACGGATTTAATTACTGTTTCCGATCATAACATGATATTAATAATAATAAATGTAACCATGAGAGCAAAGAAAAATCTAGAATTAGAGAAGATGTTCAATGTAAGGCGTGCTGATTGGGAGAGGTTTAATATTATGCTACAAGAAATTTTTGAAGAGGAAACAATTGATATGATGGAAAACTGTAGCATCGATGACATGATAAATGTTTTTAATAACAAAATGAGTCAAGTGTGCAGGGAATCTATCCCCTACAAGAAATTTAGCGGCGGATCAGTTCCTTGGTGGACTGATTCGTTGACGAAGTTGAGGAAACAGGTTAAGAAATATAAGAGGCAATTGTCAAGATCGAGGCGATTAAATCTACTTGATATGACTGATCTGTATCTGGACAGATACAGACGTTCTAGAAATAAATACGTAGCAGAGTTAAGAAAACAGAAAACTCGGTCGTGGAAGGATTTTGTAAAGAAAGAGGGTAACAAGGATCCTTGGGGGATTTTACATAAAATAGTAAGAAATAAGTTACATAAAGCTTTTTCAGTTGGAAGCTTAAAACTCCCTAATGGAGAATATACAGGTTCATGGAAAGAATCTGTGGAAGTTTTGAGTAAAAAATTTTTTCCTGAGGATGACTTGGAAATGGAAACAAATTACCATAAAGATGTGAGACAGCAAAATAAAATGTATAAAAATTTTAATTTGGGACCTAAAATAACTGAGACTGAAATAAATGAGGCTATAAATAGAACAAGAAATAGGAAGGCTGCAGGAGAGGATTGCTTTGGGCCTGAAATAATAAAACATGTATGGAAAAGTAGAAGAGACATTTTGTTATTGATATTCAATAGATGCTTCCTTGAAACTAAATTCCCTAAAGCCTGGAAAACTGCAAAATTGATAATTCTGCCTAAAAGAATGGATGTTGATTTTAAATCGCTCAACTCGTATAGACCGATATCCTTGCTTCCTACTATAAGCAAAGTATTTGAAAGAATAATTGTAGGTAGAATACAATCCGCATACGACCAATGCAACCTAAGCAGTAATAGGCAATTCGGTTTTAAAAAAGGGATGGGCACTGAAGATGCCCTCCTGGATTTTGAGTATGAAGTGAGATCTACGGAAAAGAAGTATGTACTGGTGATTTTTATGGATATTGTTGGAGCTTTCGATCACTTATGGTGGCCAGCAATTTTAAATAGATTAATTGCTGCAAACTGCAGTACTAATATGGTGAACATAGTTAGTAGTTATTTTTCTGCAAGAAAAATTTTGATTAAGAATAACTATGAAGAAGTCACATATAAAATAAAGCGCGGTTGCCCGCAGGGCTCGATTTTCGGCCCCGCTGCATGGAATTGGAGGTTGGATAAATTTCTGCAAGAAATAACTGAAACAATTTCGGAAGAGGAAGTGAAAGTAATAGCGTATGCGGATGATATTCTATTTATAATTAAGGGAAATTCGAGAGTTGACCTCGAAATGAATGGAAATAAGGTAATAAGTTTGTTTCAGGATTGGTGTGAGCGAAGTAAACTTAAAATATCCATAGCAAAAACAGTTTCTATGCTACTTAAGGGCAAATTAGATAATCGAAGATCTGCACAGATCAAGGTATATGGCAATACAGTGAAGCGTACAGATCAGCATAAATATTTAGGAGTTTTAATTGATGACAAGTTAAGTTTTTTGCCACACGTAAAACACATACGTGAGAAGGTTCTAGGTTACGTTATGTATCTCAAAAAATTAGCACACAGTGAATTGGGTATAAAGAGACCCATTTTAGAAATATTCTATAAGGCAGTCTATATTCCGATTGTTACATATGGATCAGTGGTCTGGTGTAGTAAAGTATCAAATTCCGCAATTTTAAGAAACTTAAACGCGATGCAGCGTACAATGCTAATGATAATCTCGAAAGTTTGTCGCACAACTTCTACGGCTGCAATGCAGGTAGTCAGTGGGTTTTTACCCATTGACTTAGAAATATTGAGATATGCGATGAGAAGAAAGATTAAAAGAAATCTACCTATCGATTGGGCTGGACTGAGGATGAACTGGGAAGATGAAGTTGTGGAAGAAAATCTTGAAGAGCATTTGGAACTAATAGATGAAAGAGCGTATGAACTATGGCAAGACAGATGGAACAATAATGAGCATGGAAAAGAGACTTATAAATTTATAAAAGATGTACAATTCGGAAAAACAAGAATATGGTTTCGACCAACAAGACTGCTGCTATATGTGATAACGGGATATGGATCCATCAATTTCTCGCTATTTAAAAGAGGTTTGATTGACTCACCTATTTGTCCTGTGTGTAAGTCAGATGAGGAGACAGTAAAGCATATTTTATTCGAATGTGAAGGATATAACCGTCTTAGGTACGATATGTTGAATGACCCTGAAATAGAATTGACAATGTTAATTAGTACAGAACAAGAATATAATAGTTTAGTGAATTATGTAACTCAAGTATATGAAATCAGAAATACCTACCTTTATGATCAATAGATGAGTAAGGAAGTAGAGGGCCCGCCTCCACGGGGCAGGGATGGAAACATTGGGACATAGTCCCAATGGCTAAGTGGCCCAGAAGAAGAAGAATACAATGCTTAAGATCTAGGTTGTTTACTTTTATTTTCATTAAAATTGGAATGAGGCAGCGATGAGCTGAAGCTCCTATGCTGCATAAAAGGTAGAGAAGAGAAAAAAAAAATCTCCCCCACAGCAACACTACTAGGAGAAGCTGCTGAGTCGGGTGGGGGCCCGATTCGGCATTGCACAGCTTCCCCCAGGCGGAATGGCGTCGTGTTGTGGCTGCACGGCGCCTTAATGATAAAAGGCAATACCGGGGGCTACGTTGACCCACCGAGATCGAGCCTCATTTGAGGCGTGGCGTGGGGGGAGTACTGGATGTGTTCTTCCAGAGTTCCCGGTACTCCCCCAACACGCAGAGGCAGGCCACCGTGGAGGTTTTAGCGGGTAAAAATCCCGCATAACCTCGCCATCCCCCCCAGGATGGTGGGGTATCTTTCGAAGATTTCCTCCACGTAAAAAAAAAGGTTTGGGTTAGGCTTTCTTATTCCGAGCGATAATGACCCACTCTGACCCCCCCCCCTTTTCAAAATAATTACCACGGTTTCTTACGATGGACCTCACTTTCATCTAGTCAACCCTCAGTTTCACTTTTTCGGTCGTAGTCCTTAAAAGTACGTCCTTATAGCTACTCCAAAACCACAATACTACAAAACCAAAACTTTAAAATATTTCAAGTTTCTGTATCTGCCTTTATCGGTATAACATGATGTGTTAAACGAAATGGAGAATTCAAATATTGCTCTTTATTACAGAACGAAAATTCCATTTTGTTTTATTCTTTATTTAACACAATGCTTTAATACACGTGTTTCAGTTCGATTTTTTTATTTAAAGCGTTTTAAATTTCCGAAAGTAAAATTAAGTTCTTTCATATAACAGAAACCGTTATTTTCTTCCATTTATGTAAATTACCAAGTAATGATAATATAGGACTCGAGTGTTTCTAAGGCGTGAAAGATGAACACTTGAGAGTACGTCACGACTGGAGAATTTTAGGTGATCGTGACCGAATGCACCGAGTGAGAAAGGTAAGCAATTAGAAAAAAAGGATACGAATGTTCGGAAGAATATATGACGGAGAAAATGCAAGCGCGTGGCAGAAAGAGTTTGTCTCTGAACGTAGTAGTTGCTAAACTGTAAAGTCGTTTAAGTTGTTTCTGTTAAATTGTTTGAATATACATTTATTAATATTTTAATCACTTCACTTTTATTTTATTCATGCCTGAGTCCCATCTTTCGCTCTACTAAAGTTGTTAAAGTATAACCTTCCTATAATAATCACATATCCATTATCGCGTAGGGCATTAACAACTTGCAATTGCTTGAAGCAATAGAACAATTAAAGTATCATTGTATGCGCTCCGTGAACGTAAAAATGAATAGGATGATTCTGAGGTTTCCCTCGTGAACAGAAAATCGTTGAAAATATGCAGAACGAAATAGCAGTCAAGAAATCCCAATTGCTTCGAATAAAGTGGCACATTTATTAAATAAAACAAAATTTATTTCGTTCCAGCAACGAAGGACAAATTCGATCTTGTACATAAAAAGAAGATAATAGATGATAAGGATGGAGTTGAGATAACGTGCGTAGCGGAGGGGTTATATCCACAATCCACCCTCGATGTATCCATCGAGTAAGTACTTCAGCAAGTTATTCAACCATTCAACCAAGCGCTGCAGCAAACTACCATATTTTCTTATGCTTTTAATTTCGGATTAGAATGAACTTTTTTCTCAATGTTAACGGGTTAAATATTTGCCGTTTTAACGAGGCGTACGGAAATCCTAATTCACAAACACTTTCAATACTAATTTATTTTATATCGAATTATCAGGACGACTTTAAATAAATAAGCAAACCTTATATTTCAATTACTAATTTATTCAATAATGTATAGGTTATTTTATTATTATATATTTGAGATAATTTTAAAAACTCCTTAAAGGCTATATTAATTTTCCTAGCTCCATTCAGTTAAGGGTCATAGCTTTACGAAACAAGAATTATTATGTTTGCATTGATTCCTTGCACTGATAAAATCATATTTATACCTGAAAAAATAATCATTTTACGAGTTACTGCACAAGGTAATGTTAAATAAAAAGTACCGTTAACTTATTACAGCAGCTAAAAAAGCAACTTCGCGTAATAATTCTAAAAGCTTTTTAAGAGCTTTTTTTAAAACTCTGACAGGAAATAATGCTTGTACGGTAAAAGTAATAATTATCTAATAAAAATGTTTTTGCACTAATATCTCTTAGTAATAATATATATATGATAATATATATCAGCAATATAAGTGATAAAAGTGTTTAAATTTAAATAAATGAAAAGGTGGTCTTTTTATAACGTTTAAAATTTCTCAAAGATGACGGTGAAAACTGTAAGAAATTTGTAGCATTGTTATCTGCAATAATGAACCAGAAACATATACACAAAGCGCATGCGCTGTCGTGCACGCATTTTCCACCGTCCGCATCAGGGTAGTTAAACTCATACGTCGCACGCTGAATTAACTTTATGCGACTAGTTATAGGTAAGTGGACTGTATAATAATAATGCCGGTGTAGTGACTAGAGAAACACTTGATGATCTTTATTCTGGATACATTGAAAGTAACTTCAAATGAAATGTTTGTGTGTTATATCATGGCTATTGCAAAACGAAAAACGATACGAATGTGTTTAATGACAGACCGTTAGTGTTTTTCGCCTGCCAAGCGCCATCAATATATACATGCCCTTAGCCGGGCGGACACCACTCCAAGAACAAGATGATTCGCCGGTCATGCTTGGAGAGCGAAGGTACAGCCCACGCAAGAGGTGATTTGGGGTTGTACTTTGTAAAGGGCCACCTAAAAGCCTCCTAATTTGCACTATATTATTGCGAGAAACCAACATTAACCGCATTGACGTTTAGCTATCTGGGATCATAACGAATAAATTTCTCCTAATGTTGTTCCTGGCTATCATTTCGATCAAAGGAGCTTCGCAACGCGACATGCGCATATGAAGCAAGGATTAAACTACACAAAATGAGTGTTGTTGTTATCTTAAGTATTCATTACAGCTTTTAACGTACAAAATAAGATATGTAAAGATCAAATTGTAAAAGTTGCACCTGTTTTCAAAAATTACCTTAGAAAGCACTCAATATTGCAAAGAATAGCCTTATCATTCCTCAGTTCGATAATACTTGTACTATAAAGTATTTAAATCACGTCATTAATAATTTATGACATTTACATAGTGTGAACATCTGTAAAATTTAAAATGTTTCAATGTCGTGATCGAGAAGACACTCCCATCGTTCTCTTAAACATATGTACGTGTACATACCGATCGCAGATGTCCTACTTTGTCATCTCGCGGATATTCACTTACATCAAATTAGCGAACTTGTTCGTCTTTCTGTGTGTGAGACGTATCGGAAGGATCGCCAGGTCTGTTTCTTCAGCTTTCCTCTCTATGGTGTAAACGTTCACAGATATATATGTCATTGATACGTTCAAATTTGTTAATTTGATTCAACGTCATCGGAAACTCAATGTTCTGGACCGTCAACACCGACGCGTAATTAGAATACGAAGTTACCCGATCAGTATGTTTTTCGGCTGGATATCGAACGGTGACCACCGCCCATGCGAAACATGCATTGTCCGTTGATCGCACATTAACGACCGCTCTCTTCAACATTATTTCTCGCGGCAGATTGATGTCACATCCCGCACGCATGGGATTATACTTGTTGATATTAATTGTTAAATTGAGAATGCGTGACAACGACCATCCGCTATCGCGTTCCTGAAATTCTTCCAAAGATGCTAAAGTGGGCTCGACTACTCGTTGCTCGTACCACTCGCGAAGATCTGACGTTGGAAAGAGTTCGCAGTTTCTCGTATTGATTCTTTTATTGGCACGTTTATCGCCTGCCACAAATTCACCATTGAATATTGTATTAATCTTAATACTACAATGTTTTTCGATCGCCCTCTTTACGTGATTGAGCACTATGTCACTAGCATCTTCGAGGAAGTGTCGAGGTTCCATATGTTTAGCATTTATGATTGCGCCAGTCGACATACGACTTTCGAAAGCTGTTTCTATCTCTCCCAAAACCAATTCGTTATCTCGCTCGCCATATCCAGCACCCGCGTGTACGAATCGTTTTCTTAAAGAATTTTTCAAACCTTCGACCTGCGCGATTCGAGCGATTAGTGACTGTCTCGTCCCAATCGCCAATCGAGGACGTTTAGCTCGACTACATTCCTCCAAAGACTGAAGACATTAGTCGCGTTGTCGCTCCCACGCGTCGTACCCTTCCTTCGAATTTACTAGGGTTGATTGCGCCCACACACTACGTTCCATTTGCATATGTTGTTCTTCCATTGTAATATGCACGAAGATCTTCCGATTCGACTATACTGACACAGCACACATCGTCCTCTTGATATATATTTTACCATAACATATATGTTTGAGTCCATTCATCACATTTTGTTGAATTTAGCTGATGCTATTTTTTAGGTATCGTATCTGTCTTCACAGATATTATTTCTATGGCACGTTTTCTATAGACGCGAAGATATGGTTTCAAAAATTTGCAACGTCGCGTCTCGTAATCGTTGCGACGTTATTCGATTTTAAGACATGTTTCCTGTTGATGAAGTGGTTCGATACTGATCCGATAACGATACGAGTGATTCGATAGTGGTACCACAGAGGCTCAATAGTGGTTCGATGTGGTTCGATAGTGGTTCAACGTGGCTCAATAGTGATTCAATAGTGGTTCGATAGTGGTACCACAGTGGGTCAATAGTGGTTCAATAGTGGTTTGATGTGGTTCGATAGTGGTTCAACGTGGTTCAATAGTGGTTCAATAGTGGTTCAATGTGGTTCGATAGTGGTACCAGTGGTTCAGTGGTTCAATAGTGGTTCAACATGGTTCAATTCTGGTTCAATAGTGGTTCGATGTGGTTTGATAGTGGTTCAACGTGGTTCAATAGTGGTTCAATAGTGGATCAATGTGGTTTGATAGTGGTACCACAGTGGTTCGATGTGGTTCGATAGTGGATCAACGTGGCTCAATAGTGGTCAATAGTGGTTCAATACTGGTTCGATAGTGGTTCAACGTGGTTCAATAGTGGTTCAATAGTGGTTCAATGTGGTTCGATAGTGGTACCACAGTGGTTCAATAGTGGTTCAATAGTGGTACAATAGTGGTTCAATTGTGGTTCTCTAATGGTTTGATAATAATTCGAACGAAGATATTGGTTCTTTGAACACATTAGATATTAACAATAATATGCGTTGCGAGAAACATGTAAAGAATTGCGCTTTACAAAATGTATTTAAAATATGTAATTGGTGGTTAATTCATCATAAAGATTCATTGGAATCTTATATGTAATAAAAAAAAACAATGTTATATCTATATTGTTTTAAATTATGTGAAAATGCGTCACAGAATAAACAAATATCGAATTCGGTATTATCATCGAAATAGCGCGAAGAGCGCGCCACCAAAGCGGTGCTGCTATCGAAAGTGCTAAAGTGTAGAGGGGGTATACGTATCATTTAAAAGGCGGCCTCCGGCATGTAACTGCTTCAGTTGCTGTGTGATATTAGGATTTTGATCAACAGCATTTTCTACAAGTAGATACGATGCTAACCGCTGAGGAAAATAATAAAGCCATGAATTATTACATTCCGATACAAAATGCTGAAACTCCAACTTCCGATACACAATCAGATGGGTAAGTTTCGATTTTTTATACTGATATTTTTTTTTCCAAATACACGATTTATCAAATCTTTATATTTATTTCTGTTTATGGTATTCCTCCTGTATCGTCCTCGCGTCGTGTGATTCGCATCTTAGGACGGAGATATGCGTTAACACCGACGTGCTATAAACATTTAGACATTGTAATACGCGTTGGGCCTGTCTCTTGTGTAGATCTACTTATTGGTGACAATCATGGACATCGCATAATATTACCGTTTGCAACGTGGAAAATGTTCATTCGACAGCGTCCAGATATTGAACGATTACTACAATCGCCAACAACAACGACTGCTCATCCGTTGTGGATTCAAGACTTAAAAATAGAACTTACTACGATGCATACCGAGAGGATGTTACGGTTGACATTGTTGGATAAGTATTTAAGTCTAAAACCTTCAACAGTGCTGTTTATGTTTAATCTGGAACATTGTATAGAACATATGTATTACTGGTTATGTGAAAATACGCAAACCGTCGATAATAAGTTTCAACTATTTTTAAATGTTATAAAACGCTGCAATGTCACCGATGCAGCCATGCTGCGAAAGCGATATGTGAGAGCGGTACGTTTGATAGCGAATCGCTTGTAGATTGCGAATTATTGGCATACGCTTTAGATGATATTCTTTATGAAGCTTGTAATAAATAGCCAATATCACGTAATATTATTATTGTTATCATGTACAGCATTGTATTATGGAAATAAGAAAATAAAAAAATAATTTCAATATTGAAAAATATTTTTATTTACCTTAAAATTACCTTTTTTCCCCACATAACGCTTAAATCATAATGTTCACACTCTCGTTAAAAAAATTATTATCATTCACATGATCTCGTCGCAAATCGTGGAAAATAGGTAGCAGGCAGCCGCCGCATTGTCAGCGCTTGATAGGACGAGTATCAAATTACGCGGTGCCGTCTCATCGTAGTCGAGATATCCATGTAGAATAAATAAGATGACAGCTTCAGAATATAACATTAAACATTGGGGAGAAGTAAAATCAATTCTCGGAATAAGAGTCAGTCGAGAAAAAGATAACGTATATTTCGATGAGAAAAAAATTATATAATGAGGTTACCTATATGCATTGCAGTAATTCGTACCTCTTTTTATTCAGATTCAATTAAATATTTTAATTCAACGACTTTTGTATGTACTACATTGAAACATGGTAATGAAAAATAAAAATTATATCATCATTATTGAAAAATATTATTTAAAAAAATATCTTCATCTACCTTTTTTCCCACGGCACGCCATTTTTTCCCACGGTACGCCAGTTAACAAATTAAGATAAAATCCCCCCTTCACCGCGGGCCGTCGTTCGTCCGACGAGCGGAAACCCCTGCCCCCACGGCCGCCTCGTCCATCGTTCGCGTCGGACCTCCCCCCCGCGGTCGGACTTGCCGTCGTTCGCGTTGGGCCCCTCTCCCCGCGTGATGTCATTCCACCCCGCGGCCGACCCCCATGCACCTCACCCCCCTCAGAGGACCAGGGTTAGAATCCCTCTTGTTTAACTACTGCTTGTTTGAAACTCCGGATTGTTCGAGAGCTTACACCGTGAAGGTACTAATTTTCGGAGTTGTTTGTAGTTCTAATGCTAGCGACAAACGGAAAAAAAATAGCAGGCAAGGAAGAAAGAGGGACTCAATCCGAGAATCGATGCAGCTAAAAAAATTGAAATAACTTCGCGTCAATAAAACAATACTAATAAAACAAACACAGTTTTTGTAATTTTTGTATTTTGGTTAGTTTGTAATGAAAGTTTTAATAATGTATTGGTAAAATTTTTCTAATTAAAATGGCAATTAAACTCGATATAATTTGGATCATAATTCCTTATTAATATTATCTGCAATATTAATGGTTGGTGCAATTTATATTGGTGTAATATCATCTAAATTACATCCTATTTGGTTTTATTTTATTCAAAAGAACCTCACAAACACGTTAGTGAAAGCTTCATTCGAAAAAAAAAATTAAAAAAGTTTCATCTTTGCATTATGTGGTATACATGTATAGTATCACTTATATTCGAGCTCAGATCGGGTTATACTGCTTGGCTCGCTCAATCATCGAGCTCTGCAGCATATTAAGGGGAGCAATCACCCGCCCCCAGTACCAGTGATAGAACAATAACATGTTGCATACTGCACTTATTGACTTATATCGTATCCACGCTGTACGTTGGAGTGGAAAAGCGAAGGTTGCCCGCTGCATTGCGGGCATCACGATCTGCTTCGGTATCTCTCGCCAGCTGGCGTACTATTGATACTTACTACTGGACGGGTTACAGCGAGTAGAACAATCACATGTAATCTCTGACGGGGCTGATAACTGATTCTGGCCGTTTAATGATGCGGGATAAGATAGGTGAAGATTGAGCTGATACATCGAGGAAATTATTGATTAAATTTCGACCGCTTTCAACGAAAGTTTGACCGCATTTGCTTTTTTTGTGAATCGCTTGGTCAACATCAACTTTGTGTTGTGAGATTCTGATGGAAATTTAGTTAATCATGAATAAAGAACGAACTGATGGAAACGAATTAATGAAACAATTGTTGTTGATTAATAGGTCTGAATACGTTAATCTTGTAACTTGGAAACTGTGGACGAAATCTTTCTGAACTAATTGAGTTAATTCTACTTTATTCATATTTGTAGTGTTAGGTACTCTGAAATGAATGGGCAAACAGACTATGAGTGATGCTAAATATAAGAATAAATAGAAAATGTAGAATACATGTTTTTCGAACTATGCTTCGCTTTCGTGAAGGTTGACCTTATACAGGGTGTTCGGTCGAATCTAGGCAGGAATTGAAGGGGTAACTCTATGTGACATTCTAAGACAAAAATCAAGCGTAACGATATTGCGCTCGAGGCTTTGCTTATAATATAAGTAGTTAAAAAAAGTACCTGCAACGGCAATCAATATTAATTTAGCAGGCGATAGTCGCGATCTGACGAACTAATGCTTCGTTCGCATCATAATACATACAACGCACATTCATGGTTCCTGTAAAGAAAAAAATTTGGATTACAAGTAAGCAAAGTGGCAGTCAATGGTATTAATAGGCGGCTCTCGGCCACCTTTGATTACAATTACCCTCCATCGTCAGCATCTCATTTGTCGACATATTTACTGACAGATTAAATTCATCAGTCTTCATTTCCACCCATGTCGACAGCGTTCTTATGCTTATCGATGCAACTTCGTCATTATTGTCACTACTGCAATAACTAACTTCGGTGTCAATAAAATGAGCGTCGACGAAAGTCGATGTAGGTTAAATCTTGTCGACGAGAACAGTGTCTGCGAAATGAAATGTCTGTAATCCGAAGGAAACAACTTTAATTCACCGTCTCCAACCTTTGGCATTCATCTTATGCCTTCCCTTTTAATCCCTTGGCGGAGCAGGGAAGAAAGTTTCGAGCAATGGAATCGTCTTCTGAGGTAATGGGGGAGATAAAAGAAGGAAGCTCGCAAATAAGAAAATAATTAGCAGTGGTACGGCAGTGGAGTAGTTAATTCTCACTGCTAATGGAAACATTGTCGATTGACAAAGGATGCAAAGAAAGAGGAAGAGAAAGAAAGAAAAGAAGGGAAGGAGGTTGGAGGAGATAAAGCAAATTGTCACAATTCGCGAAGCACACTTTTTTAACCGTCAACTGGTGTGTTACTCTCCTCATATTAATTATTTTCATTTAAACAGTAAGTCTGCATACTTATTTTTGAAAATGGAGCTTTAATCATTACAAGCAATATAAGCAAAATTGTATTCTTGTGGAAAGTAAATGTACAAGTATTTATGAAATTATGGACTCCAACAAGCCCCACCACATAAGTTAACACTTTAACTGTCACGTTGGCCATATATGACGGGCCGCGGTTTCTCCTGTGACCCCACGGTGATCATTGGTGACCGGAACGCTTCAACTACTTACAATCGTAAGAGTTGCATAAAAATTGACGGTTACTGCATTTTGAACATTACCGCTAGTTGGAGGATATTTTGAAGTAAAGAATGCCCCATTGAACAATTAAAAGTTTTCATTAAATCATGAAACAAAAAGATTAATTTTTATGAAATATTGCATCTAGCGATATACTCCAATGGTATCCTAAGCGAAACATGTGATTTTGGCATGGCAGTCAAAGGATTAAACGTTAATTTAAGGACGTTCAGTTTACATTAGCAGAAGTTGACTCAACGCAACACCGGTGTCATAAACGATATACCGCTGCGTAACTTATGAACCTACTGGCGGGATCCCAATCAAAGTTTAATGGCCAGCCACAAAGAGTGTTTTTATAATACCGGTCAAGATATAGCAGGATCGTAAATTAAATTGGTAATTGTTTACTTTAGGGACCCCAATCCCGATTTTAATGATTCTGAAATAAGTTATAGAAGACAAGATTTTGAACAACTTTTCCTATACATATAACGGCTGCACGTCCTTACTTTCCCAGATATTTGCGAAATTCCTTCCGTGTTGTTGCATTGAATTCTGCCTATACGTACACGTCCGTAACAGTGAGTGCGACGACGTTAGTTCGCCGCTTATCTGCTGTTTCTACAAACATCACTATCTACTAACGGCCAACATAACGAGTGAACCTAAAACAGATTGGATTCTATTTATACGTATTTAATATAATAACGTTTGACTTTACAATAGACTAATTCGATTTAGGTTTGGGTTAGGTTTTGCGGGAGGGGAAGCGAATTGATGGATTGGGTTAGTTTAGGGTATATTTATTATACTGGCCGCTATTAGGCGGCCTGCCACGCAAACTAACGTTCAAAATCATCAAATAAGTCAAGTTTGATCTTTTGCAAATATTCACTTTAACAGATTCACAATTTTTTTAGATCGTCCTCAAATTCATGCTTAACTGTACAAAGAAGAATCAGTACTACTACTTCATTAGATTGAAGTTTAAATTATATTTGTTAAATAACATACTCTGTATCAAGTTTCAATTCCGCCATTATATCAAAAAACGATATTATGCGATTGTCGAAATTAAATGTCCTTCAGAATAAGAACTCTGCTAAATATCCAATGTAATAATGTGTACGGAAGACGGACTCTACCTCGGCGTGTTATTATACGATACCTTAATTATATAATATACGTATACGTAATAACGTATCGTATAATAATACAATATAAGTATCAGTAGATGCTAATTTGTTTTAGGTTCACCCGTTATATTATATTGGTCGCCGGGCGCTGCATGTTTATAGAAACAAACAGCAGACAAGTGGTGGACCAACGTTGACACACACATACTACGGACGCAGAATTCAATGTAGCAGAACGAAAGGAATTTTGCAAATATTACTGAAAGGAAAGCCGTGCGGCGGTTATATGTATAAGAAAAAGTTATTCAGAATCTTGTTTTCTACAACATATTTCAGAATCACCAAAATCGGAGTTGAGGCCCCTAAAGTAAATAATTACCATTAAATTTTTTCATGTACCCAACACAATATAGCATTAAATATAAAATTTCAAAGAATCGACTGCGACTGATATTGTGGAACTCCGCATTATAACGTTGAAACAATGGTACATTTAAAGTGGATTTTTAAAGTATAGCTTTTATCAAAAATAATTTATACACATATTTTAACTTATAGTGTCACTAAACGATATTGAGCCTAATTTTATTTGAATATCCTTCTTTTCTTTTTCTCCACTTTTTTCGCAAACCCGAAAGTTAGCTTAAGTATCTCTATATCATTATGACTGTAACATTCGGAAAACAAAATAATAATACTTAATGCCCGCTGACGAATTCAAGGTTATAGCTCTAGGGAGCACGTAGTATTCCGCTCACTTGAAGTCCCGCGGCTAGAATGCGAGTAAAGTGGAAGGGATACACATATTCTTGCGCACACATTCAATTCTAGTTCGCTATTCGTCGCGGCAGTTACAGACACATTTGGGCTGACTGACAAGGAGGTCAGAGCGATAGAAAGAGATAATGAGAAACACGCGGCAGGTAGAGCCCCATTGGCGTAGATGTTAACATATTGCTATTATACAATAATTATGTAGGATTTTTCCACGGAATGACAGTTGGAAAGACGTAGTATTTTTCCGTAAAACAGCCATTATAAAGATGACACTGCTCGCCGCCGTGTCGATAGTCGATTGTTTTGGGTAAACGTGTTGCGACCTACAAATTTGGCGTCAGCCGTTCTTTGCGCTCCTGAGAAGAACAGTCGCGGAAAGCAGTGCCGATCGGATTCTTGTTCTTTTTCTTATTTGTGTTTTTGAATAAATCGTTAACCTTCTCGTTTATAAGACTCGTGTTTTTCCCCTTCACCCTCATATCCTACAGTTCTATCTGATAGAGGACAATTCTTGCTAGTTTTTTTTACAATACGCTAGGAAAGCATTGGTTACATAATTACCAGTAGGATTATTATATGTGGTGATAGCAATGTCAAATTTTAATACTTTTGGAACATTTTTCTCTTGGGAAACACGGCTTAATAGTCTTTTGTAGAAAATGACTAGAGTTAAGTCGGATTATGTTATACAAAATATTCGATTCCACTAAGGTAAATTAATTATATTTCAAAATCATCTTTGTTACTCCACTTATAGAAAAATGACCTTTTTATATTAAATATAAGCATAAACAAAACCGCAGTAGTTTATAGTTTCCGAGTCTTATATTTCTATACATATTGAGATAGGAACGCAATTGCAAACTATTCCTACTACTATGGCAGAGAGCGTGGCTAAGGTTCAGAACGTGCGGCTCTGGTGGAGATGGGTTTTCCCCTGTGCCGTCCCGCGGGACTTCAAGTGAGCGGAAGACTATACTGTAACATCAATTGGTACCGATTGTTCGAAGTTCTATCTATCACGTTACATGTATACATTGTATTGGTTACATGAAAAAATTTAATCTACGGCCTCGCTATATTTTGGCTTCTACTACAGCTGTATAGTTTCCTGCTTCAGTGAAATATTATTCTAGAGAGTTAAAATATTAATGTACAAAAAGCATTCCCCTATGTCAGTCACGATGATAATGAGCTTAATAGAGAAAGGGATTGAATTGAACATACGCTAGGACTTTACCAGTTATTTAATTATATTATTTATTATTTGAGTAATTTTCATAACTACTAATTCTAAAATATTAAATACTTTATCGTGTTGAGATTGATTAAGATTTATTTTAAACTACAAAGAGCGCTATCTTTTCATAGAATTTGCACTTAATTTTTAACCTAACCTCGCAATCCTTTGCATCGCTTCTCCTATTCATATCCTACTATACTTTTTTCTTTTATTTCTTTTTACTCCTTGCTGAATTTTCTTCTTCTTCCTCGATTCTCCGTATGAGGTCTGTTAACGACATCTTGTGTTTTGAAAGGAGGAAAATGGAAAATGGAAAGACTTATTTCCGTTTGCGTGAAATTAAGTGAAAAATTAAGTGATGCTATTGTCATTTATTAGGTGATACTGAATAATTTTCTTTTTATTTGATTATACTTTTATATCACATATACTCTACTGGTATCTACCGTAGAGAATAATAATTGATGGAATATGCTTTTAGACTCATCTTAAATTAAGTTGCAACATCATGTTTGGGTTCTTCTTTCTGATTGCAGGAAATTTCGCAAGCCAATTCTCAATTAACGTCCTGTTATTGGTGATACTTCTTGCATCGATCAGCCGGTTCAATTAATAGTTTCATGTTTAGGTAAGTAAATCAGTATAACAATTACTGGATTTACTAAGTGAACCAGAAAGTTCACCATTTGTGTAAAGGACCGAAAATATGTGACCTTTTAAAGTACGGCCCAAATTATTTTTATAAATCTTTTCACGTTTTTTCCAACGATCCGTCAATTCTGTAATTTCAAGTTCACGAGAATTGCAACCAGCGCGAGGTCCAAAAATCATTCGAAAATATTTTCTATGGTCCCGCGCTCTAGAACAAATAATTTAAAAACTCATTCTATTGCGATCTTCTTGTGTTTTTCAATATCTGATTTAATAGCTAGAAACTAAGTGTACTCTGTATAGTGCATTCATTAATACGTCTGCAGAATGTGAAAGAAAATAAGTATCACAGTTGTGCAAGGCTCATTCTGCAACTTCTATTTAGTGTCAAAATTAATTTTGACTTTTTTGTACTGTTTTTGAAAGTAAAAAATTAAAATTCGTTTTTACTTTATCATTTTCTACTCTTCTCAAGGAACAAGTTTGTCAAATGAACCATTGGTCAAAACTTAACCGTCCTACTGGAAAATAATGACGTTTCGTTGGAATGTAAACTAATCTTATTACATGTGTAGTTGTAATAACACATTTCTCTTTACGCCAGTGGACACGGAGACAACCCATTCCTGCTTGTCGAGTGAGTAACTGTTCTATCAATTCCTGGCCACTAATTGCTGAACCAATCGCTGAAAATCACGCCGATTTGGAACTTCTCCTAGACTCAGCGGTCTTCTATTATATCTTACTGAATTTCCATACATTTTGTGAACTAAAAAATAATTTTCTACTGCTCCACCAATAGTTTGATATTCGCATCTTATGAGATTACGAGATCTAATACATCATAAATAAAATTTGACTACACCTTCAAAACACTCTATCGTGAATTTCCAGTAAAACATTTCAATTCCGTCCGATAATTTCTTTAACAAACTTGGTCCTCGAGACGAATGGAATGTGATACGATGAAAGGGAGTTTCAATTTTTTGACCTTGATGAAATCAATCAACTTCAATTCTGCTTCCTCCTGCAGATACTGTTTTACATCAAATAGATGGTGTAGAAACGAGCTTTGGTGATAACATTTAGGTTTTCTCACCCTGTACATTTAAAAGCTAGATTTACCGTGTAACGCGTTTGATTTCAGGTTGCTGCCTAAAATGAAATTCCAAAAATGACTGCTCCACAAGCGTTTCGCTGCCTCGACATATTGTTTTATACTACGACTAAGATACTTATCGATAGATATTGGGAGCGCATATAAAGTTTTTTATTACACAATATATGACAGAGTCAAACGTCAGCGTTCAACTAGCGTCTTCGTGTTCGCATTTATCGAGGGAAAAAGTCATGTTAATGAATTTCTACACTGATTCAAGAATACGGTAACACGAATCAGTAAATGGAAATCGTGCAAAACAGTCAATCCTGTTTATCGTAGCTGATATAAGCGGACTTAAAACCAAAGATTTAGAAAATGTGAGGCCTACTGAATCGGGAGAGAGAAAAAAGAGAGAGCGTTTCTAAAGTAGTACTGTTATAAATAATTTTTAATATTTGCTCATATTACAGTTGGTCATACCACAGACTGCATTTGTTACTCTTCGTGTTACGTCAGATACATAATATACTGTTTAAACGAGTAAGATATATGGAACTTCAGATGTGATGTACAGTAGGTAAGATATATATATATATACAGGGTGTTAATCTACCTATGGACTTAAATGAAATGGGGGGTTATAGACGATGAAATAAGACGAAAATCAAGAGTGACGAAATTTCGTTAAACGCTTCATTAATTAGTTATTAGCAGTTAAAGATTGCCAATCCGGCTGCAGCGCCGGGCGTTGGGCTCGCCGCGCACAGCCGAACCCAGGACCGTATCAACATGTATCATAACGCTTACCTTGTGGGGCGCAGGAAAACTTGTTTGTCGTGGATAATTCAAAATCAAAACTGCAGTCACTTTTCAAAATGTTGAATGACATTAAACCTGCTTACTCGCAAAATCCACAAGAGCATGTCAAATGTCGCCCATTGGGATTTTCGAGTAAAGAGGGTCAATGATCTCTTAAAGCAGATAGTACACTGCCCAAAAGTGAAGCACCCACACGCATTCAAATCGCGATTGTCCCGTCCGCGAATATTTATTGAATAATACACTCGCACCACGATTATCCCATCCGCAGTCTCCACAAAAAGGTACACAACACACGTGCACGAATCAGTTATAATTTACACCGCTACTATAATGTATTCTTTTCTCTCTTCTTTAGCACTCTCACGACAACACCACACACGCGACACAAAATACACTCACAACTATATTTTATGTAAAATTAAATTTAAAAAAATGTTATTTAAAAGAAATTAACTATAACTAGAAACAATTTGAAAAAGCTTTTTTAATGAAGTTGAAAAATAATTCCCCTACTGAACAACAGCAGAACCAAATGACGAAAGAGAAATTCAGAAAGAGAAAGCTGTTTTTTCGATTAATATTTGCTTCGTAATATTTTTATTATTCAACTTCAAACACAGTAAAAGAAAAACTAAAAAAACGTTTCTGAAATCTATCTATCCACATGTATCACGCATTCGTAATGAACTCAGCGATAAAATCATACGACGAGAAAACAAACCACACATCAACACAGTTTCGTAGCGACTGATCTCTGGTGGCGATCGAACGCAGTCGATGACAAAAGAATATCAGTCCTCCAACGCAATCGCAGAGAAATCCTTCTTCTGGCGTATTCGTCAGTCGTCATTTGGTTCTGCTGTTGTTCAGTAGGGGAATTATTTTTCGACTTCATTAAAAAAGCTTTTTTAGATTGTTTTTAGATATAGTTAATTTCTTTTAAATAACATTTTTTTAAATTTAATTTTACATAAAATATAGTTGTGAGTGTATTTTGTGTCGCGTGTGTGGTGTTGTGAGAGTGCAAAAGAAGAGAGAAAAGAATACATTATAGTGGCGGTGTAAATTATGACTGATTCGTGCACGTGTGTTGTGTACCTTTTTGTGGAGACTGCGGATGGGATAATCGTGGTGCGAGTGTATTATTCAATAAATATTCGCGGACGGGACAATCGCGATTTGAATGCGTGTGGGTGCTTCACTTTTGGGCAGTGTACTATCTGCTTTAAGAGATCATTGACCCTCTTTACTCGAAAATCCCAATGGGCGAGATTTGACATGCTCTTGTGGATTTTGCGAGTAAGCAGGTTTAATGTCATTCAACATTTTGAAAAGTGACTGCAGTTTTGATTTTGAATTATCCACGACAAACAAGTTTTCCTGCGCCCCACAAGGTAAGCGTTATGATACATGTTGATACGGTCCTGGGTTCGGCTGTGCGCGGCGAGCCCAACGGACGGCGCTGCAGCGGATTGGCTGATTTGGGGAAATCTTTAACTGCTAATAATTAATTAACGAAGCGTTTAACAAAATTTTGTCATTCTTGATTTTCGTCTTATTTTACCGTCTAGAACCCCCCATTTCATTTAAGTCCATAGGTAGATTAACACCCTGTATATATAAATATGAAGATACATCCAGGGTGTTAATCTACCTCTAGACCGAAATGAAATGGGGGGTTCTAGACGTTAAGATAAGACGAGAATCAAGAGTGACGAAATTTCATTAAACGCTTCGTTAATTACTTATTTGCAGTTAAAGATTGCCCAAAATTAGGCAATCCGCCTTGAGGCGCCGTCCGTTTGGCTGCCCGTTCACAGGCGATCTCAGTACCGTATCGACATGTGTTATAACGCTTACTTCGTGGGGCGTAGAAAAACTTGTTTGTCACGGGTAATTCAAAATCAAAATTTCAGTCAGTTTCCAAAATGTTGAATGACATTAAGCCTGCTTACTTGCAAAATCCACAAGAGCATGTCAAGACTCGCCCATTGGGATTTTCGAGTAAAGAGGGTGTTAATATGATCAGTAACGACATCTGTCATTTCTTTTGTTTTTCGTAAACGTGACTTGCCGGTCGCATCGTGCGAGCAGTTAGTCTACAGAAAGTAGCCATAGTGTTGAGATAAGATAAAACAAAGGTCTATGTTTCTACTGTATAAGTTATATCAAAAGTGTATTTCTTTTCTTGTTTAAATAAATCCTAATAGAGGGTCAATGATTTCTTAAAGCAGATAGTACACTGCCCAAAAGTGAAGCATCTACACGCATTTAAATCGCGATTGCCCCGTCCGCAGCGTCCACAAAAAGGTACACAACACACGTGCATGAATCAGTCATCATTTACACCGCTACTAAAATGTATTCTTTTCTCTCATCTTTTACACTCTCACAATAAAACCACACACGCGACACAAAATACACTCATAACTATATTTTATTTAAAACTACATAAAAAACTGTTATTTAAAAGAAATTAACTGTAACCAGGAACAACTTAAAAAAACGTTTTTAAAGAAGTGGAAAAATAATTCGTGACAAACAAGTTTTCCTGCGCCCCACGAGGTAAGCGTTATAACATATGTCGATACGGTACTGAGTTCGCCTGTACACGGCTAGCCAAACTGACGGCGCTGCAAGGCGGATAGCCTAATTTTTGGCAATTTTTAACTGCTAATAACTAATTAACGGAGCGTTTAATGAAATTTCGTCACTCTTGATTTTCATCTTATTTCAACGTCTAGAACCCCTCATTTCATTTCGGCCCAGAGGTAGATTAACACCCTGTATATGATAATTCTAGAAGTTGAACCAGACTTTACGATTTACAAGAGTAAGATGTAGATTTGATTTTTAGATTGTTCTGAATCGAAGATTATTTGAAAATATTTTCTAACAGATTTTTAGGCCCCGGACGCGGTTTGGTCCTTATTAATATGATACGACGTAGTTGATAAAGTGTTGGAAAAAGCTTTATGAAAATTACTTAGGCCATGCTTTGGAAGGTTCCATCTTCTCGAGGTAATTACTTAATCTAGTTAAACTGATTTACTTACCAAAGGATGATGCGGTTAGTTGAACACGGTGATCAATACCAGATGTATCATCAGTACCAGGACATTGATTGATAGTCGACTAGCAAAATTTGCTGCATATGAGCCCACGGTTCGCGTTAGAACAAACACGATAGAGCATTACTATTTAATTGTCATACAACTCGAAAATATTTTTAAGACGTGCCTATAATGGCTATCTAGGCATGAGATACTTAAAGCTCTAGTCAAACACAGAGAAAAGGTCATTCAGGACAAGCTAGTAGGTGTGAATAATAATCGACATCTCCACTGGGTAGACATTTACCGGTTGGCATTAATCAATACTGTCGAACAATGTAGCCGATCGACTTTGCGAATGTTTGTGGTACGTTCTCATTTCTTCGGTATCATGGTGAATATCTACCTGTTCTATGATTCTAACCTTTACGTTGAGGTGATAATCGTGGATTACCATAGTAGCATATAGTGGTATGTCGTTCTACATTTAATTTTACACTTACTAATACGTGAGCAAAAATAATTCTTTTCCTTCCCTAACCGTGTTATAGAGATGTGAAACGGAATATAGTTAGCAGACCTAACATGGAGAGGTTAGGAAGAAAGTAAAGAAGAAGGTAAATGGGGAGGTAATTGGAGAAATCACTTGCAAGGTAACATTTACTCGATGAAGGTTGGGTGCAATGCATTTGAACGTGAACATTCGGCGCACATCAAATGCACGGATCAACAGAATATCATTATTCTACTTGCACTTTTTGCAGATATGAAATTCTGTTTATGATCTAACATTTATATATCTTTTTATTAACATTATTAATCATATTAACTACAAAAATGTATGACTGATGTAGGTGGTAGATACTAAGTGACCCTTTCTCGTCTTTTATAAATTACAACCTTTTTATTTTTATGAATTATCTATTCTTATTATAAAATTTTACAAAAATATTTCTCCTCCTTTTATTAAGTACTGTTTATTATACAAATTGTTTTTCAAGAATTTGAATTCTACTTCTTGTAGCCCAAGATATAATCAAGAAACTTCAAGTGGTCGGAACTGTTCGACAGTCCTCTATATAACTTAACAAAATCATTTAAGCTACTGAATTCATTATATTAATTTTCATTTAGAGGTTGACATTTGTTGATATCACGTTACAACAAAATTTTAATAGCCACAAGAAGAATTCGAACTACAGAATCAGTAGCATTGTACAAAATTCATGGAATCGCAATAAAAATCGATCGTATATTCCTTCCCCTCACCGGTTCGTTATTAACACAGTGACATCCTTTTTGCAGGCATTATTATTTAAAACGCAATACCAGTTGGTCATTAATCGACGCTGGTAATCATGTCGATGAGCTGACCTTCTAGGAAAATATTTCTCGAAACTGGTAGTTATCCCGAAAAGTGTATTTGATACAGCTGTATAACACGATGATACTTTCCTTGGGGCACCAGTATTGGGCTAACTATTGAGCTAAGTTAACCGCTGCTGTAAACTGCACGTCCTTAGATTACGGGTGGGCACTTCGCGAAATTGTGCTGCTTCGCTTTAGTTCTATAGCTTCAGTGGACCGAATTTCCATTGGCAATATAAATTACGGCCTTGCCACTACTAATTACTTTTTTATTTGCAAACTTCCTTACATTACTTATCATTTTCTTCACTACCTTAGGAAGAAAACATCTCCATTGTTTGGAGTTCTTTTCTCTGCCCGTTTGGTTATTCATCAAATAATGAGGTAGAGGGAAGGGATGGAAATAAATATTTTACTGTGAATCGAATTGTCACGGAATACCAAATTATAATACAAAAGCAAACGAGGTAACTAGAGCTTTGCTCACTATTTATTACGCTTTTGTAAATTACAAGTTTTGCAGAATTATCGATTTTACTGTAATGGTAATCTAGGGAAATCCCACGCAATGATACACTGAACTATCATTACAATGAAAACATAATATTGCATAAAGGAAACCAAAGCAACGCTTTGATGGATTTACCGGCACAAGTACTTATCCTAAATAGAGTCAGATGTTGCTAACCTTACATGCTGAAGAAATTGAAAAAATTGAAGTATCCATTTCAGAACAAAACTTTAACTTGTACACTAACTGAGTAATACACTACTATTAATAAAATAACAAAACTTGTTAATTTAATACAAAACTAGTAACTATTACACAACTTAAGGACGAATACAAAATTTAGGACGAATATACAAATTTTAAAATGATAGCATGTACTTTAAAACAGATACACAGTTTAAAATGAAGACACAGTCTTCTCGTTACTTTCATTTCACTCGAAACTATCAAACTGTTGCTTAGAAGTGCATCACGGATTACCCGATTATGCTCATCACGACAGTATGATCACATTCAAAACGCTAACACTAATGTACGGTAACGAAAACGGTAATGGTAATAAAACTAGAACGATACTTTTAACTTACACAAGCATTAAAATGAATACTGCATCCTTCGTCACTTTTATTTTACACGAAAACCGTGACAAATTCTACCTCAGGAACGTACCGCGAATTGCGGGATCATGTACTCGCGACTGTTCGATCAAAGTCCAGTCGGTAATAACGAATATGGGCTCTACTTAGGTTTTTATAGTCTTCTACTCTCTCTACATTGCCGTGGGATAAACAGTTTACGAATTCTTCTGCGCGGTAGAACAGCCAAGATGTAGCGTGAGGGGGACTTGTCTCTGAATCTCTTATCTCAGCGGAAGAGGACACTAGTAAAGTTTCTTCACGAAAGATCTCTCGGAAAAATAATTAGTTATTGTAATCCAGAATTCGTCCTTTTCGTAGTGTCAAATAATCGAGCCGATTGATACAGTAATAGAGTAATTTACGAATAAATATTTTGAGTTAATTATGCGTTACGATAGGAGTTTCGAGTACAATTAAGGTACAAAGGCGGCTTGTTTGTGTGGTTGAATTCCGTTCCAATTAGTAGCCAACGTTGATTCCAAGGCGGGAATGCATTATATCAACAATTTGTTCTCGAAATCTAAATTGAGATTCGTAAATATCACAGGCTAGTTATGCAACTGATAAAGGAGTTCCTACGATGCATTATCTAATCACGTTCTCAGAGGTGTATCATAAAGCAAAAGTTTTTATTGAGTACGTAGCACCGTATCTTATCTGGTCGGACGAACTACATGACTAATTAGTGTAACATTCCCGAATATGTTCATTTATGTGTATTACCCTTCCAGCAAGAACTGGCAAAAAGTCTAGATAAATGCAACATCTCTGTCTTTATGTCTCGGGCGCTGGTATTCAGGAACGATTTTGATCTCCACTCGTATGGATAGCATACGACTAAATACATTTTACATTTTACACTTTACATTTTACAAAATTATGTAGATGACGAATCACTTGTAGATTGCGAATTACTGAAGAACGCTTTAGAGGGATATTTGTTATGATGTTTGTAATAAATAGACAATATCGCGCAATATTACTGTTATGTACTACGTTGAAATATGGGAATGAACAATAAACATTATTTCACTATTATTGAAAAATATTACTTAAAAAATATTTTAATTTACCTTACAATTATCCTTTTTGTCACGGTACACTACTTAACAAATTAAGATGAAATCCCCCCCTTTGGGTTACCTATACATATATGGATACAGTCCACAAAAGACACTGGCTTGATAAGGATCAATCACTCCTTTCAGATCCGAAAGCAAACATCCATGGCAAAAGATTTTATTGTGTGTATGGTGGGATTGTCAAGAAATAATTTACCACGAGTTGTTGAAGTCAAATTGAACGATTACTGCAGATGGATACGTTTAACAATTGCAAAGAGTGCAAGAGAAACTCCATGAAAAGCGTCCTGCACTCGTCAATCACAAATACGTCATTCCTTTACACGACAATGCGCGACCACATACATCAAGGATGACTTAAGAAAAAGTTCTTCAGCTTGGATGATCTGTTTTACCACATCCACCTTACTCCCCGGATCTTGCACCAACAGACTACCACATTATCAGTTTTTTATAAAACTTTTTAAATGGAAAAGCTTTCAATTCTGAAGAGCAGGTCAGGCAGGTTGTCAAAAATTTCTTCCAGTCCAATCACATTTTACAAGAGAGGAATTGCTAAACTGCCAGGAAGCTGGGAGAAGGTTATATATGATAGTGGTGAATACATAATAAATTAATATAACTTTGTTATTTAATGAGAGCAAAATAAATGTCTATTTGCTTGCGAAATTACTGGTTAAGTTCTGGTTGTTGGAACTATTGCTACTCATGACATCTCTTAGTTTGGGTTGTAAACACCTGGAACAGGCTGTCTATGTAGAAACGTATCTGGGTCGGGTTCTTTACTTTAAGTTTTTTGCCTGGTTCGCCTACGCTTCCCTCGCTCTCTTCTGTATCGTCGGCCGAAGCGTTAACACGTGTACGAATCATATATTATATTACATTATACTATTATAGAAATTTAAATAAAACAACACTGGTAGATACCTAAATAATAAGTAATCTGATGGTACATACATGAAGTTATCGGTTAGTTTCGGGTATACACTTGATGTTATAGGTTTCGTTATTGTTAAAAAAGTACATTTCGGAAAGAGGTTCGGACGATATCGTGCATAGCGACGCCCCTGGATTCGCGACCTCTGAGTTGTACCTTATTAAACGCAACGGTAATCGAGCAATGTTTAACGGCAGATTCGGTAAACATCGACGCGGCCTTGGTATTGGTTGCTCGAGGAAATCGTGTGGCAAGGCAGAAAAAAGATGGTTAACGGGTCCCTAACGTCCGTGGCTCGTCAAATTTGAAATTTCAACTAACGTTTTGAGAAAGGGCGTTTCTATATGCGAGTGAGAGAGAAAGACATACTTCGTCCGCGTGGTGTTAAATACCGGGTGCACGCAAACGAAGGAAGCATTCCGTTTAGAAATTTCGCCTCGCGAAGACAGATATTTTTTAGTCGTCAAAACGGAAAGAATCACGGAGTAAAGTTTGTCTTGAGATAAGGTATGTTAGCGTTACGATTTTTCGTGGTTACGTGCATCGGTCACACGCACGGGAGACTCTAGAATTGGACGTGGCTTTCTCCAATTCTAGATTCATGCACTTTGCATCCTGTAGCTCCGTGACGTCGGTGAACAAACATGAGTAGCATCTGGTTCACCGACACCTGGATTCCTCTGGACAAGAGGAAAGAACAGTCGACGATCTCCGACTTTCGGAGCTCAATGAAGACGGCAATAATCATCTATCGCTGTCACGTGTATCCCTGCTGCCCTTATTTGTGAAGCATTAAGGGGATGCAGGTCCACAGAATAGGGTACGTCTTTCTTTAAAACCTGCCTACCATCAGCAGGTGTATTCTAGGGGAGGATACTACTTCCTATTCTCGTTGCATTCATGTGAATCTGGGGACGCTCGTTCACGCACGGGGATCTTGTAAAAGCCATAGAATACGCTCGATGCGTGCACGATTGAGCTACGGTCGTTCCTTCCAAACTGCAATGGCTACGATGCTACTTGAGCTACGCCTGTCATAGTGTAGGCCCGGCGGTGCATGCACCAAGAATGTAGAAACATCGCAGAGTAGCCCCAGCCGCTCTGCGAATGTAATACTGGAGGCGCTCTGCAGTTTCTGCAGGTCCATGCAGGCAGCCACAATGGGACTACGCATTGCGTGTGCCTCTACAACGCACACGCAAGGGGAACGAGCGGAAGAAGGCGTTGTGTGTATTGCGACAAAATCGTCTATTACATAGGCGAGTCGAATACGCACATAAGAGAGTAGATCCTCGGTGTTTACTGAGACGTGGTCAAAACACACAGACATGTCGGTCGGGTCTATATGTATTGAAGCATCGTGATGCTCAACACTTAATCTCTTAACAGGATTAACTACCGTCGCAAAAAATCGTCGCGACACGGCTGAACGCCGTGCAATAAGCCGACGATTCGGACATAAAAATAATAAATATTTATATTACAAAACTAATACAGTCCACAATTGTTCACAGGTGAAGATCCTGACCTACCCGATCAGCCGGGCCGTTGGGCGCCAACCAGGCCAGGCCATTACATCGGGAAGAAACATTAATTAATATCTCTTCTTTTTAATTTGTATCATCCAAATAAACGGTGTTCCGGGCTGGATCACCAATATAAACGGAGCTCAGCATTGACAATTTCTTAACCTTTATCGATACCACTCTCCCTCTCCCGACTATTCGAAGAGCAGGAAAAATATTTATTCTAATATAAAATTTCCTTCCTAAAATTTCGAACAAATGTAGTGAAATATATTCTGACTCTAAAACGAGTCGCCCATGAAGAGTGGGGAGTAAAAGCAAGTATATTGAATATACTTTATAAGGCGGTATTTCTACCAATCGTAACGTATGGCGCCACAGCATGGCTTGACCGAACAAGCAAACCACATGTCTCAAGACACGTTACTGCTGCTCAAACAGCTATATTGCTAACCATGTCCAAGGATTGCAGAACGACCTCCACTTCAGCGATGCAGGTCATCGCTGGTGTCCGCCAATTAATTAGAAAATAATAATAAGAGGGCTTTGTACCTGAGTTGGCAAGAACTTAGCGGTACAATGGGAGGGTTAAGCCTATGAACCGAAAGAGAATATAACGTCCGAGATTCTCAAAAATTAACACAAAAACATCCAAAGAGTTATGAAAGAAAATTGGCAAGAGAGGTGGGATAACATCTCTCATGGTCGAACGACCTACTCGTTTGCCCCATTGGTGAATTTTAAGAACGAAAATAGAGAGCTCCAGCCCGAAAGATACTGTGTACTTCATTACCGGCTATGGACCATTTAATGCATCCCTCTATAAGAGGAAAGCCGCCACCACGAGTACGTGTCCGCTGTGTAATGACTGTGAGGAAACTATGGACCATATTCTGAGATGCTGCCCTCTATACGAAAGTACCAGAATGTGTTCAGAGGCCCCACTGGCTAGAATGTAAATCTCGCTATATAAATACTAAGTCAGAATTTGAAAGAATCAGCTCCGCTACCACGAATATAATTCAGGAGCGGTACAAATACATTGAAAGCGTAAATGAGCAAAGTCGAAGTGGGTCCGGCCCCTCGCGGCTAGGGACGGTAACAACAGCGACTCTATTGAGTGAGGTACCTGGTGGTCAAGTAACCACTTAGATAAGAATACCATCGAAAGAATATCGAAGCCAACCGGTTCTCATGGAGAAAGATGGCTCCAACGATGAGCTCAACCATTGATTGCAAAATGGAATCTAAAAATGCGAACCGAAGCAGCCATGAGCGAGGTCTCTATTGCAGCAATAGTAGATGAAAGATGATGTCCAATGAGGATGATGTCCATATCTACTGAGGTGGCGCATGATTACGCAAGTGAGGTCACGTCGCACCGTGTTTCGAGTGCTAAAATAGCAAGAAATTCTTTAAGAAAAATTCTGATTATGCGTTTATCGCGTTTGTCACTGCGCAAAGTGGTAGTGGCCGCGGTTTCGTAAGAATTGGTCGAGAACTCGCCTAGATACGTCAATTTTCAACTTCCGCGTCGGTCGCCACGTAACCGGAGTGTCGGATGGAACGGTGACAGAAAATTTCTTGTGTCGATTTAAAGACACAGGTCTGCCTTCATTTGTGGTTGTGCAGAGCTACGGTGGAAATGTTCTCCGAAAGTTTCAGACCAATCCGTGCTGTGTGAGTTAATTTATTGCAGAAAAACGGCTTTTGGGCGTTGGCGCCCGCCAGCTCGATCGTTTGCCGACGTAGCCGATAGCGGCACCTCTAGGTGTTTATGAGCGACCGGAGCGCCGCTGCTCGGCGCAGAATGTAATTCTTTCGGCAGTTGCCGTGAAGCGACCGGTGAGCGACGGCGCAGGGTAACGCCGCCGGTACGTTGTCCTAGCCGACGGAGATGTCGCGTTCAACGATGAAGTTGGTATCCACGGACACCGATGCAGCAGCGTACAAGAAGAGGACAAAGAGAAAGATTGTCTCAGACAGCGATCCGGATTGCGCTTTGAGCACTACAGCTTCGGACGCGCAACCGCCGAGGTCGGATAGGAGAAAGAAGTATAGGGAAATCAAAGTTGTGAGCCCAACAATCAAAGCCGTCCCCATGTACCCATGAAGTAGGAGACGGCGACCGAAGAAGGTACCACAGCGAAACGGTTACGGACGAAGTCGAATAAGACGGTTCAGGAAATTCTGAACACTCTGGCGTTTCTGGATAACATGATTCCGACGATAGTTTCAAGCAAGCTTATCGAAGGCTTTACAAATCTCCAGGTATTACTAACGGAAATACTCATGTATGCCAGTAATCTGGAGGGACAGACAGTGTCCCTAAAGCAGGAGAGCAACGATCTACGTCGAACGTTCGAAAGAATGTCACAGCCCGCAACAGCGAAATCGCTGACATACGTTGAGAGGGTGAGGCTAGGGACGGAGATGGCCGCCCTGTCCAATCAAAAGCAAGACCACCCAACGCGGTCAGGATTGTGCCGCAGGACTCAAATATTTTCGACACCAACGAGAAAATGAAACAGCCCATTCTCAAGCTGGTGCCGCCGAGGAACGAAATGCACCAGGTGAAGAACGTACGGAAGAGTGCGCGCGACGCAGTCATTGTAGAGACAGCAACAAAAGGGAGCTTGAGAACGCTAGTGGCCATCGAGAAGTTCAAGACCGCAGGCTTAGTTGTAGGAGCAACAGCGAACAAAAATCCACGCGTTATAATCTTCGACGTGCTGGTCGCCAAAGACGACGATGAGCTCGTACAAGCCATTGTTGAGCAACACACGGAGAAAAAACAGAGGTCCCCACTCCGGCAACAAGTTAAACTGTCATTCAAAGCTGGACGAAGAACAAGGACCGCCACAATATCGTCCTGGACGTTTCAAGGGAAGCAAGAGAGACTCTTATGAAGAAGGGCAGCCTTTACATCGGTTGGAGCTGTTGTAAATTACAGGACTATGTAGCCGCCACCAGGTGTTACAAATGCCAGGGATTCGGTTACACATCCAAACACTGCCACAGCGAGAAAGAGATCTCCGGCAACTGCCTAGCGCAGGGGCTCAGCTTCAAGACATGCCCAAACAAAACCAAGAATGAGATGTGCAGCAACTGTAAGAAGGCAGGAAAGCCGGCACAGCATTCCGTGAAAAGCAAGGAGCGCTTGGCGTACGCCGCAGCGATTTACCAGATAACCTCCCGCACCGATTATGGGTTCTAAGCCCGTAAGGAACAGAATCGCCGATTTGAAGATCGTGCAACTCTACATGAGGCGATCGCTGATAGCTTCGTTGGAAGTAAGCAAATTGATGGAAGAGAAACGCATAGACCTCCTACTGTTCAAGGAATCATACAATGACAAGGGAGAATTCATCGGATTCAGCTCCCGTGTAACAAAAATAACGGACGGGCCACCGAATGCCAATGCAATGGTTGGAATAGGCATCCGCAACCCACAAATCATAGCTCTGAAGATCACCGACCTGAGCGACGAATACTGTGTCTGTGCGGAGATACGCAGGCCGTTCGGAGGAATTTATGCGGCCAGTATCTACTTCCAGTGCTGACATAAAATGAGACCATATTTCGAAAGGATCGACCGAATTGTGAGAGCACTTTCCGGGCGTAAGCTAATAGTGGGAGCAGACGTAAATTTCAAATCAACCCTCTGGCATCCGCATGACTATCCGCCCTTCAGGAAATACAAAAGGGGAGAATTACCATAAGAGATGTTGGAACAGTGGAGCCTTACTGTGCACAACGAAGCACGAAATCCCTTGACGTTTACGTCGCATAAGGAGTCCGCGTGCATCAATATCGTGCATCGATCAGCATTCTCAGATCTGTGAAAAGCTGGAGCGTCAAAGAGGCATGGACCACTAGTCACCATAACGCGATCTATATTTAGATCGGACCGGGAGATAACCCAGCTTGCACACAACACCGTGGAAGATATAACGTCAAGAAGGCAAACTGAGAACTGTTTCAAGTCCGTCTCCTCGAACGCAGAAGAGACAGCGATCCCTGCGAACGGCTGGATTCGAAGCAAGAAATGAACAAAGCGACGTAGGAAATTCAAGATATCATTTTTGAGACCTGAATCGACCATGCGGGCCAAGGAACGTCGTACCAATGCGGTCACATGGTAGACGGCGGAGCTCACGACTGCTTAGAAGAAAACGTACGCAGCTAGGAAGCGGTTTCAACAGAAGGCGGATCCGATTCTCAAGCAGGAGAAGTAGATAGCTTACTACAAGCTGAAGAGGAAATAACAGAAAGAGGTATACGAGGCGCGGAAAAGCAGCTGGATAGAAGATCACGCCTGAGATGACCTTCGCTACGTCCATCACTTCGGATGGCAGCCCAACGTGGAAGAACTGGGCCACAAAACTCTTAAATGCCCTTGTACCGGACAATACACGGGATGAGACAATGGAGCAGAGAGAAAAGCGTGAAGGACCCCATCATCAATTGAGGACGTTCCTCCGTTCCACGACAGCGAACAGTGGCGAGCGGTGACCAGTATGAGGAGCGGGAAAGTACCAGGAATCGACGGAATCGAGGTCGAAATCGTGAAGGCAGCTTACGGCATCATCGACGCCTACCTGGTAAGTTTGTTCAAGGGGTGTCTGCGTAACGGTGTTTTTCCAGATACGTGTAAGCTTGGATCCATCCGTGCGCTGCTACAGGGCATCGAGGGAGATAGCTGCGACCCATTATCTTACCGACCGATCTGCCTTCTTCTAGTATTGGGTAAGTCCATGAGAAACATTTACTAGCGAGATTGGAGTCGATGATCTCGGACCCTATCTTCGCAAGCGCGAGCAAGTTTGTTTTCAGGAAATGGAGATCAGCAACGGGCGCGATTCTTCAACTCTGGAAGATGGTCGCTAATTGCGAGAAGAAATACGTGGCAGCAGTTCTGTTTGACATCCGTGGAGTGTTCGACAACGTCTGGTGGCCGTACATCATGCATCGCCACAAGGAAATGAGCTGCCCCTGTAACCTTTACAAGGTGGTAGTAAACTACCTGAGCGAACGGAGTGTAAAGCTGGACGGAAGGCACGGAAACATTGGTAAAACGTTCAGCAGAGACGACCCACAGGGATCCATCCTGGGCCCGAGTTTTTGGAACCTTGTCTTCGACGACCTCACGAAGTCGTATAAATCAAGAAACGTCGGAGCGGTAGGCTACGCGGACGACCTGTTGGTGTTGGTGACTGGTAAGAGATGCTCCGAACTAGAAAGATACGGCCAAGCGGCAGCAACTGTCGTGTAATACTGAAGTTAGGAGAGAGTAACCCGCCCTCTCGGTCGAAAAGACCGGGATGACATTGATGAAAGGGAAGTTGGACGTTAAGCGCCCGCCAACTATAAAGGGCACAATCCGATACCTCGGTATTGCCCTCGCCGAAGTAGCCAGACGAGATTGGGGCCTCAAGCATGGCTGCATGCGAGCACTGTACACCGACGTAATCGTACCGATTGCAACAAACACTGCAACGGCATGGCGAGACTTAGTCACCAACGACGGAGTCACCGAGATCAGCAGAGCGCAGCGTCTCGTGTAAATGAGAGCTGCGATGGCGTACAGGACAGAATCGGCTGATGCTTTGCCAGTACTCGTAGGCGTCTTACCGATTGATATTAAACTCAAGGAGTTTGATTGGAGACACCGATTGAAGCGGGGTCTACAGATCGAGACGGATGGAATCATCCAGCCGAGCGGTGATGACACCTAGGGAGGCGTCGATCTCGAATCCATCCGATTGACTCTCCAGAGCAAATGGCAGAGGAGGTGAAACGAATCAACCAATGGCAGATACACGTTCGACATCTTCCCAGATGTATCGGAGAGGCTCCGTTCGAAATGGGTGTACTTGGGCCACCATGTTACACAATTTCTGAACGGGCATGGAGATGTTGCTGCCAGGCAGAAACAGTTTCATCTCACCGAATCCCCAACCAGCATTTGCGGATTCTGACAAGAAGATCTCTGTCACCTCCTATTTGGGTGTACCCTTTATGAAGAGGAGAGGAGAAACCTGCGTGATATCTACGAAAAACTGAATGTCGAATGACCGTCCACGATGCTCCAACTTTCTGAAGAAGATAAATTCAAGGAGTTTGCAGAAACTACGAAGAGGATCCTCCGAAAAAAGGAAAAGAAGTGGAAGTCACCAGCCATCGGACGACCACATAAACAAAGGCCCGCAAGAGGCCAAACAACACCTGCAGTACCGACAAGATCTGCCGCGGCACGTGCTGCACTACGGAATGCGCAGTGAATATAATTGTATAACAACGGAACGGTTGAGCATCACAAAATTCACCGGAATCTTTTGCCTGTAGTTCCCGTTTGCGATGTGACCACTCATCGGTAAGCATTGCAAAAAGTTGTTGACGAAGACGACCTAGGCTCGCCTGCTTTTCGATGTACTGGCACGCGTCATCCGTTGCATGAGTCTTCGGAAAACAAGATAGGTGGTGGGCTAGGTCGCACGTGCCACGGTTAAGTAGAGAAAGAGAGATAAACAATAAAGGGAAAGGCAAAACAATACGAGACTCGAAAGCACCTCTTATCAGCGCAGAAATTGACGAAAGATGTGCGTTCGTGGGATGAAGCAGACGAACGGCACAGTGCAATCGAGGACCTCGAGCGAACGACTTCGGCGAACCCAAGTCGTCACGCACCAACGGGACCCGTCCTTTATAAGAAGCGAGCAGTGAGTAACCGGGGTCTCCACGTGTTCTACGTTGGTAGACTCCCTTCGCGAATCCCTATTTAAAGCAAATTAGGGAAACCCAAATTTTGCTCCAGCCGAAAAACGAAAAATTCCACCCAGTTACTCGGCTCGATCGTCGACTGCGAGGAAGGGCACTGTGTGAATCAGGTGCACGACAGGAGAGCCCAGCTCTTCGCTGCTTACTGATTCACAGCATAAGTCGCCTACCGCTTTCAACGCCCTTGTCTCCCACTGGACTAGCCGTGCTCTCACGCGAGACCGTTTCCAAAGACAGGAGAGGATCCCAGCGTATTGCAGGATCGCCTCGGCTGCTCACGCGCTCACGGCGTATACACAAAAGGCGTCAGCACCATTTTGGTTTAGCAGACAAGGGGCTTCAAGGCCGAATCGAGTGCACAATGGGAGGAGCCTTACAGCCTCCACCATTTTTGGAGCCGACGCCGGTAATCTCAACATGACGTACAGCAGACTCCAATTGGTTCGTCGCTCTCGTCCAGGCACGCCAGAATAGAAGCCTGGCGCCACCTGCCGAGACTACATCAAAGTCCACCTGGCTACCTGTGAAGGCAGGAAGGCAGTTGTCGCAGCGAATCGACAGCGATCGTGTGTGACGTTATCCTGACAGCTGATCGTACACGCAGATCGTGGCGTCACAGCCTAAGCGAGCATGTTCTTTTATAGAACTATTGAGGAGGCCGCCGGGAGAAGGATGGAACTCGAGCGGCGAGCCCCGACAGCCAGACAGTTCTGTTTGCGACTAGCTTTTTTTCTGTAACAATAAACAGCCGCTCTCCAGACAGCGAAAGCGGCGAAAACATATATTAATTGCACTCTTACTTCAGAACCCTCTTTCTCATCCGCTCTGTTCAGATTCCGGTAGTTCGAAAACTTTAAACACAGACAGTTAAATTTAAATCCTTTTATAAATTTCGGAGGCACATTGCGAGATGATTGTAGGTTAAAATATGTGTCAATCAATTATACGCAGAAACATCCGATGTTACTACCACGTAATCATCGCATTAGCGATTTAATAATTCGACACAGACAGCGCTGTTTCTAATTTGGAGTTTTTAATATTTCACTTCTGCTCGTCCTCAATAGCCAACGACGTGTGGTAAAAAGGGGATCTTCGAAGAATCATTCTGAGGTGTATTATAACGGTCAAAATACCGTTGGTAAGAACCCGGAGTTCGCACTCGCAAACACCATTGCAACTCCCCCTCTTTGAGGCCTAAGAGGAAGAGTGTTTAACAAATCCCAAGTCGCTGATTAGCAGTATTTCCAAACTCAAGAAGATCAAGCAGCGAATTTTTTACTGACCCGGAACGGCCATGGCCTCCAATGGCAACGAAAAAGGTCAGATTAGAAACGTTCACGAAACAGGTAACACCACCAGGAGACATAATCACGCACACCTTTTTCTCGTCTACAAATACCTCATACAACGTTAATATCGGGTGTGAGCGTGTATCCCAACACCCAACCTTGAGTTGTAAGAGGCATACAACTAACACACACTATTGACAGAAAAGCGTAATTGATATCCATCGACCAATAATATAAAAATACCAGAAATAGAACGCAAAAATTGATATATAAATTGTGATAGATCGTATTACATCGCGAAAAAGAAAAGATGAAGCTAAAATAATAAGTAATACATACATAGTGCTAGTATGCAAGTGGGGATTTAATGGAGCGAGTAGCCAGCCTAAGTACAAACAGATTCAGCATTAAAATTATAATATAAATGACAACGTAAACTTTATCTGGAATAAAGTAACTATACGGTTACAAGATAAAGCAAATTCCAACATGATATGCACAACCCTCTTCTAGAGTTGGGCAGTGAACCAATTATATTTTCATGGTTACCGTAATTGAATACTATAAATAAACATAGCAACCATAACCATTAATCATGTAATTGTCAGAGGGAGCGATCTAGTTCTCTTGCACGACATTGTAATTAATACAGATTGCAGTGTATTGTTATCTGTAACCAATAATCAGAAATCTGACATTATTTGCATGATTGGTTTAAAATTTTGTCAAAACAATATCGATAATCAGAAATGAATCGGAAATAATCCGAGATTACACTAGAAGAGCGATAAATTATTTTTAAATTATACCAAAGGGTGAAAGTTATATTGGGAGAGCAAAAATAATTGGCAGACATAAACTCGATATCCAATTCATCATAAAAGTGATAAAAGCAAATTGTAGTTTGTTAAATAATGAACGTACTGCAACGCCAAAAGATTTTAGTCGTTTAAGAATAAAAAACTGTGATATGCGAAGTGCTTAAGGTATCCCAATCAGTACCTAAGATTACTACAATGTGTAACGATATGTTCAATAAAACGGTATCTACTGAAACTTATAGAAAGATATTGAGAAGCGAAAACTTTCATGGTGGAACACAGAGAAAAGAGAAAATTTCATTAGAAAAACTAACGGAATACGGGGATTAGCATTTTCGAAGGACTACTGAGATCAAAGAAATACCTTTTGGAAAAACATTAATTTCTCACGTGAATCAAAATTTAATGTTCCTGTATCTGACGAAAAAGGAAAGGTTTGGGTAAAAACCTAATAGCGAACTAGAATTAGAATATCTACAACCGACTGTAAAGCACAGCGGAAGCTGCGTGACACTTTAGGGCTGCATAACAGCATTTAGAGTGAGAAACCTTGTCTTTATCGAAGGAATTATAGATAAGATAAGGTATACTCGAAGGAAATCTGCACTCGGGTACGATTGAGCTGGGTCTACGGGACCCAGATATAGACAGAAAATGTAAATAAAGATATAAAAAAAAGATATCCCAACAGAATTTGAACTCGCACTGCTACTATTGCCGAGTTACTACACACGCTTGTTTCTAGTTTCTCCTTCTCCTTTCCTGTATAATTAACTTCGACAACAACTTTAACATCGTATATCTCATGAACTATAAGCTGTCCACTCCCAAACGCGGGTATTCTTCATTTCAGCTCGATAATATCTACCGCCGTGCAAAAGCTGATCAAATAACGAAGGTCACACACTGAGACCTCACTTTACTGATATACCAGTACGCGAGTAGCGAAATTCATAAGAACACGCGTATGAAAATGTAGGTGTAATTTCACGATTGTGCCCTGACACATTCATATTTCAGTTGTTAATTAAATATCCCAATATTTATGTTGTTCGTAAATGATCTGTAACACATTCTTTACTAAGTTACAGATGAAAATAATGAACATTTAACGTTTACTCTATTAATCATTTATTTTCATGTAAAAGAACTAAGGTATTTACATTTTCAGAGAGCAAATGATTTCTTTCTTTGAGTTACTATATTTCCAACACACGATTTATAGATAAATATTCTTTACTAGGTATTATCAATATTTTTAGCAGAACACAATGCATAATTTGAATATTTTGAAAATTATCAAAACAAGTGAGTAAATAAAATAAGATAAATAATTTAAGAATCTATGATTAGAAACAAATTTTGTAAAAAATGCACTAAGATTAAACATAGCACCTATAGAGTCAAAAAAGCTAGTTGAACACGTAAACAAAAGGAGTAATTTCTATAAATGAGATGTAACCATCCCACGTTTGTTGATTTCAATATACTGTGTGGTTAACAGTTTTCCTATAACGGAACTCTTCAAAATTAACCAAACCTCGAGGACGAGAAGATTAAGTAAATGTGAACATGAATTAGTACTGCAGCTACGTAATAAAAATAGATATTATCAAAAAATTGTACAATCACTAAGCCGAAATAAATCAAGAATACTAGTGTATATAATAACAAAAATGTTTCAGAACAACTAATATGAATGGTTGGTATGAATGTGGTGTATGAAAGTATGTTGGTAAGACTGAATGTGTTCTGAATGATTGCTGTATGGTATGATCATCTTTTCGTGTTTGAGATCCGAGAGAGAAAGTAAGTAAGAAACACAAAACGAATGTAAAATTAAAATTGCATAAAATCAAGATAAAAGATAAGGAAACGTTATTGTAATTATTAATTAAATCTATATTCTTATTATTATTAAATATTAAAAACTAAAAGGCTTTCATTTCTCCATTAAAACTAAAAATATTGTCCCTGACCACAGCAAAATCCAATAGGTTATGGGCCCATGGCTTTCTATTTAAGTAGTGTATATTATATACTGTGCTGCAAAAGAAAAACACTCCTAGATAAAGGTATTAAAAAAAAGGGAAAAAGCAAATTTTCTTTATTATGACGGACAAATACTGACGAAGAAAATGAGCATAACCTCGACTGAGATCGCCCACGTGGAAAAACTTCAGAATGCAAAAAATTATCAATTGTGGAAGTTCCAAGTCAATGTGCTACTAAAATCTAATAATTTGTATGAAACTGTTGAAAAAGAAACGGAAGTGAAGGATAGGGATATAGCCTGGAGAGTAAAAGATTCCTGCGCAGAAAAAATCATAGTCACCATCCTAGACAGGAGGGCTATGGTGCATGTCCTCATGTACAACACAGCAGACAAGATGTGGACAAATCTACAAAGCATCTATGATAGGAATACAGCCCAACAAAAGTGCAATTTGATGAGAGAATTTTATATATATACATACACCAAAGAACATGATATGGTTGAATACCTTAGTAAACTGGAGAATCAGGACTTTAGATTGAGGGCTTTAGGTGTGGATATTAGCGATGAAATAATAATATCCAAAATACTATCCACACTTACTGATGGACAAGAAAATTTTGCAACGACATGGGAGCCCACTAGTCTCCAAGAAACTGTGAGGATTGGTTTCTGGATGAATGGTTGGTATGCGTGTGACGTGGGAGGAGAAGGAGTAGAAAAAAAGAGTGGGAGTGCAGAACGTTAGTGTTGACGAGTGAGTGATATATAGTAAATAGAAATAGGTAGCATTAATTATATACAATAAATATAATACATATTAAAACAAACGTGTTTATTAATTTCTGATCCACCTCAGAAACAACTTTGGCTAACTTCACAGCAAGGCTTTTAGCAGAGGAAATGAGACAAGAAGTGGAAGCAGAAAAACCGGTTGTATTCAAAGCAATAGGAAAAAGATGTTTTAAGTTCAACAAAACAGGGCATTTGACCCGCTGTAGAACCAATATACAGAATGAATCGAGGCAACGCTCAGCGAGAAACAAACCTGATCATTCTACGTCAAGTGTTCCACAGAGAAACAAACCCGATATGTACTGTGCCATATGCAAAAAGAATAACCATGTTCAGGCTAATTGTTTTCTTAGAAAGAAGAACAGTAACACTGATTCCAAAGGGAAGGTAGCATTCCTATCGTGTACTGCTAAACCTATCGAGAATTTGATTTTCGACTCAGGAGAAACCATGCATATGGTGAAGTCAGATGAGACAATAGAGAATAAGAAAACATGTAAGGCAAACATCAGTATAGCAAAGGGCAATCAATCCATGGAATCAAAAGGTGTTGGAGACATAAACTATAAGGAAAGGAAGGCTAAATCAAGCGATGTTAGTGCCGAAGCTTTCAGCCAACCTCTTATCAGTTAACCAAATTACAGAAAACCAAGTAGTGGTGTCGATCTCTAAAGAGGAAGTCATAGTAAAAAAGGACAACAAAATTATACTATGTGGTGACAAGAAAGAAAATGTACTGTATAAAATAACGTTGCACACTGAAGAACAAAATGCGCATCTTACTAAACTAAATGGGAAAGAAAAGGTCATGATGTGGCATGTGAGGCTTGGCCATTTGAGTATGGAAAGGATGAAGAAATTAGTAAGAATGGCCGAAGGTATGGACCTGAATGAAAAAGAAATAAACGAAATGAATAATATCTGCAAGATTTGTATGCAAGCAAGGCAAGTCAGACCAAGCTTTGATAGCGAAAGAATGAGGGCTAAAGAACCGTTAGAACTGATCCATACTGCCGTGTGTGGACCTATAGATCCAACATCGTGGGACGAGAAGAGATATTGCTTCACGTTCCTTGATTATTACACTGGATTTCTGATGATTGCTCTAATAAGATATAAAGATGAAGTAGCCGGTGAAACCAAGAACTATATTAAAGCAGCAGAGACACACTGGGGTAAAAAGGTAAAAAGGATACGCTGCGACAACGGAAACGAGTAATAATGCTCGACTGGTGTAGAGATAAAGGTACCAACTTGGATTTCACAACTCCTTACACACCACAGCTCAATGGAAAAGCAGAAAGGTTAAATAGGACCTTTATGGAGAAAACGAAAGCCCTACAATTTGAATCCGATGCTGAGAAGGCACTGTGGAGTGAAACCCTCTACTGCAGCTTATCTGTAGAACAGATCACCTTCAAAAAGTCTGATGACCACGCCAGTGGAAATGTGGATTAAACGGAAACCAAATCTCAAATGGTTGAAGCCGTTTGGAAGCGTAGCTTGCGTAAAAATACCTGGACCACTAACAAAATTAGACGTTAGGAGCGATAAATAGATCATGATATGCTATGCATCTAATGGATATCGTTTATGGAATAAAAGAAAGAGAAAAATAATCTCAAGAGATGTGATCGTGGAAGAAAGGAGAACTAAGAACAGTCAGATTGAAGAGGACATTGCTTTACAGTTACCCTATGACAATAAGGAAGAAGAATGGAACGAAGATGAAACTGAAGAAAGGGTGCATGAAGAGAGAGAAGAAGAACAAGAGCAAGAAGAGGATTCTATGGAATGGCGGTGTTTTGTCGCGTCCACGAATGACTGAATCGCGACTGTCGTCCGCCGCTTGATCGCTTTAGACGACTGGTTTGTTTCGGTGAGATTTAGAATACAGTTCCGAATGTTGAACTGTGTACTGTGAAGCTGAGGTACGTTTCTTATTGTTGTGAATTGTGAATTGTGAACTGTGAATTGTGAGATTGACGTTGTAGGAAATGATGTGCGTTACGAATGTTTACGAATATACTTGTAGAACGTTTGTGAAGTTTGGTAGAACGTTTGTGGATAAGTTCCGAACGAATGAACTTTATGAATAATACTTGTACGAATAAGGCGCGTTTGTGAATTTTGGTAGAACGTTTGTGAATACGCGGCGCCGAAGTGACTCGGTTTTATATGGAGGAGTTCGACGGGTCACTCCTCCATACCTCAAGACGATACGCTAATTGGTTAAAGTCAAAAAGTCAAGACTCCAATCAGCGTATGTCCTGAGTGCCCCCAACCCCCGTTCTTGTGCCCTTAGCACGCGTTTCGAGAACGAGGGTGGGGTGAGCCACTCGGAGCGGGAAGGTTTCCCGAATTTTGGCAACGAAAGTTCTTTCGGGAAAAGTTCTTCCGGGCCCGTGTACCTCTCGCATGTGGGTACCGGCTGGGCGCCGGGCCTTTAGGAAGTCCCTTATTTATGGCACGCTCTTGGCTACTGAGGAATTACGGTAACTCGAAATTAAACTATTGTCCCTCTACGGATGTTAAGAGAGTTCGAAAAAAGGCAAAACGGCTAAAACTTCCTAATCCTCAAAAGTAGCATTACCGGCACGCTCGTGCCATAAATGCCGATGGAAAACTTCCCGCAGCTGTTTCGAAGGACGAAACAGACGGAGTTGCGATTCAGATGAAGAAAATGACGATAACAATCAAGAAGCACCTGCGCTCAGAAGATCAAACAGGAAAGAACAGTCCCCTGAAAGGTATTACTCGGCGTTCTTAACATTTGAATAGGCTGTTTCAGGTCCTGACAAGAATCGGTGGATGGAAGCAATTAATGAATAAAAAGAAGTCATGAGGAAAAACAACACCTGGACACTGGTGTACGCAAATGAAGTTCAAGGAATAAGACCACTATCTAGCAGATGGGTGTTAAAAATCAAAGACGATGGGAAGTATAGATCGCGCCTGGTTGTCCGAGGGTGTGAACAAAGAAAAGATCTAGATTACGAAGAAATCTATAGTCCAGTGGTAAGCAATGCTTCTTTACGAACGTTATTCTCTATTGCTGCCAATTAGAATCTACGAATAATAACACTGGACATTAAGACAGCATTCCTACATGGAAACCTAAAAGAAATAATTTACATATACCCACCTCAAGGATATAATGAGCCAGGAAAATTGTTTAAGTTAAAGAAGACGACTTATGGCCTAAAACAAGCCTCCTTTTACTGGAACGAGCGATTCACAAAGTTTCTCAAAGATAAAAACCTCATTCCTCTTAAGAGTGATCGGTGTTTGTTTAAAAGAGAAAATTCAGATCTGATGTTGGGAATCTATGTAGACGACGGACTCCTGATCGGCAGTAACGAAGAAGAGATGACTCAATCGCTGAACGAACTAGAAGCGTCATTTTAAATGACAATAGATAAAAATCCACAGAAGTTCCTTGGTATGAAATTTCAATGTACACAAGACAGTATAAGATTATCACAAGGTGACTACGCTAACAAGGTGCTTGAGTGTTTTCGGATGGAAAACTACAAACTTGTAAAAACACCTATCAACCCATGCTCGGATGCAAGCGAAGAAACAACAAGCAGCTCTAACTTCCCGTACAGGGAAGCAGTAGGCAGTTTACTGTACCTGTCGACGAAGACAAGACCTGACTTGGCCTACGCAGTCGGATATTGTAGCAGGTATGTGGAACATACAACGGACAGAAATATAACAGACTTAAAACGAATTTTGAGGTACCTCAAGGGAACAGTAAGCAGTGGGATTTAATACAAACGAGAGAGTTGCGATGATACTATTTTCGCATACTGCAATTCTGACTTTGCCGGGGACTGTTCAACCAGACGTAGCACCACGGGCTATGTTATTTGCTACGGAGGTGGACCCATACTAAGAACATCAAGAAGACAACAAATGATATCTACATCCAGCACTGAGGCTGATTTCGTAGCAGCGGCAGAATGTTGTAAAGATTTGCGTTATATAAAAATGGTTATTGAAGAAATAATAGGTAAGAAGGTGAAAGTAAAGCTACAAATCGACAATCAGGGAGCTATATCTTTGATTAAAAGCGGTGCGGTGAACAAAAGGTCGAAATACATAGATATAAAATACAGATACGCCAGTGAGATTGTCAAAACTGACCTCATTCAAATTGAATATTGTCCAACTGACAGACAAGTGGCCGACGTATTCATAAAACCTCTAGCTGTAGAAAAATTTTGAAAGTTTAAAGCAGTTCTAGTTGACAGCGAGTAAAGAGCAAAGGAGAGATAAACCATTTCACACAATTGAGGGAGAGTGTTGAGAACAATTAATGTGAATACTTGGTATTAATGTGGTGTATGAAAGTATGTTGGTAAAAATGAGTGTGTTCTGAATGATTGCTGTATGGTATGATCGTCACTTCGTGTTTGAGATCCGAGAGAGGAAGTAAGAAACACAAAACGAATGTAAAATTAAAATTGCATAAAATCAAGATAAAAGATATGGAAACGTTATTGTAATTATTAATTAAATCTATGATATTACTATTATTAAATATTAAAATCTAAAAGGCTTTCATTTCTCCATCAAAACTAAAAATATTGTCCCTGACCATGTCAAAATCCAACAAAATAAGTAACATTACAAATGAAAGACGTATAGAATATCAAAAGAAATTAATATTGAGAAAGGAAAAAATAATGATACTTGGAATAGAAAATAACCCTCACACATCAGCACCAAAACTTATAACGACAGTTAATCATAATTTTAAGAAAGGTATATATCAAAGAGTATTGTAGACTAATAATTTTCATACATACTTCGGAAAAAAACGTACACGAAAGAATTTTCAAAAACGAATCTTATTCTGTAACAAAGTGATTTTCTTCAATGGGAGCAAATTTAAATCAAAATTAATACACTTTCGGTTAGGATAATTCGGGTGCAAAAAGTGCAATATAACATTATAAATAAAAAATAAAATTCTAAGTGTAAATCCAGAAGATTGCCCAGTAATATGAGAATCCATAACAGCAAATGAAATCGAAAATCCCACTATTATTGATGGAACTTTAAATAAATGTTGAGGAAACCGATAATGTTAAAAATATATATAAACTTATTTATTTCATGTAACAATTTTCTGATCCCATTCACACGTCCTATTCTCAATCAATCTCCAAACAAAAGGCGCACACTCACGATCCTCATTCCATTTTTTCATTCTCAACTCCATTCACTCATATTTTCATCCTTCTTGTTTTTCATACATTGCTTCTCATTCTAATTTCTTGACCGTTCATTCTAGAATCTCTTTCACACAAACAAACATACACACGTCAATAAATTAGCAATCACCCTCACACACTCCCTCCTTGCTTTTATTGACAATTCGTTCTTAAAATATCTTTTACATTTTTATATAATTTTAGACCGCTCAGTGCTTTTGTCAGACAATCCGCTCGCATGTCATCACTACGTACATGTGTTATATGAATATTATTTTCTTTAATACTTTCTCTCAAGAAACAACATCTTCTATTTAACAGTTTAGATCTCGCCTTAAAATTACCGCCATTCGCCAGCTGCACTACATTCAAACTATCACTTTTTATTTCATTAAACATATTTTCATTCCCAGTTATCTCTTTTAGTAATCTATGAAACCATATAATTTCTTTCACACCTTCGGTCACAGCCTCCAGTTCACTCTCTGTTGATGATAAGGCTACAATAGATTGTTTCTTACTTTTCCAATGAACCAAATCACCATTCCTATAAACTAATACACCGGTAAACGACTTTGCATCTTTGGTTGCATCCCATGATGCATCTGCTTCACAATCAATTCTATTCTTTACAATTTTCCTACCATAACATAAACAGTAATCAATCGTACCTTTAAGATATCGTAGCACTCTTTTCAACCCATTCATATGTATCTCTCTCGGATCAATATTAAATTGTGATAAACAACTCATTGCAAATGCAATATCCGGTCTTGTGTTCACACTTAAAAACATTAACCTACCAACAAGTTCTTGATAATCTCTTGCATCACATTTCTTACTATCTTCACAATTGTCCATTTTTACGTTAACATCTATTGGAGTTGACAGGCTATTGCACTCATTCATGTCATACATAAATAATAAATTCTCAATATAGTTTTTTTGATGTACATAAATTAATCCTTTCTCCTGTTCTACTCTTAGCCCTAAAATACATTTCGCATCACCCATATTCTTAATATCTATTTTTTTACTAATCTTTTTCGTGTATCGCTGTTCTATTTCGTCATCACTTGACACTACCACTATATCGTCCACATGAATACCGTAACATATAAATTGTTGTCCCTCATTCTTATAAAATACACATGGATCTTCTTTAGCTTGACATAATCCAGTTTTTATCAATTCTTCAGTCATATACTCGTTCCAACACTTCCCGGCTTGTTTAAGTCCATAAATACTTTTATTCAGTTTACAAACTACGTCCTCTGCGTATCCGCTTCCATCAGGCGTTTTCATATATATCTCATTATTTAATGATCCATGTAGAAAAGCAGTCTTCACGTCATATGTTTTTACAATTCTTCCTCTCTCAGCCGCTAAACTAAAAATTAGTCTTATTGATTCCATCCTAGTAACTGGTGCAAATGTCTCATCAAAATCATAGCCTGGACGTTGTGCACATCCAATGGCAACCAATCTAGCCCTATATCGTAATTGTCTAGTATTCGGGTCTTCTTTGATATTATAGATCCATTTATTGTTTATCACTCTCTTTCCCTTTGGTATTTTCACAATATTCCAAACTTTGTGTTTTTTCATGCAACTCAGCTCCTCTTCCATAGCTTTCTTCCACTCTTTCCATTCATGTGAATTCCTTGCTTCTTCAACATTCTTTGGTATTTCTTTATCCACTGCAGACATAGCTAAATTCTTATTTCTTATTCTTTGTGATCTCCTGACCTTTTTCTCTTCAGGTTCCTGATCTTGTTCTTCTCCTATCATTGTTGATCCTTTTTGTCTGTCTCTCTTTCGGCGTATTATTCTTTTCACGTTGTTTTGAGTTTCCCTATCATTACCTATTTCTCTTGTATTTATGTTATTTCTGTCTTCGTCATCTTCAACTATTGTTTCTTCATTATCATTTGGATTACAAACTTCTCTCATATCAATCTCTACATTCTTATCCATATGCCTTTCTTCCTCATCGTCCTCTTTGTCCAATCCCCAAAAGATTAAATCTATTCCCGATCGTCTTTTTCCAATTTCATTCATTTTCAAATTTTTACTTAATATACAGGGTGTTAATCTACCTCTGGGCCGCAATGAAATGGGGGGTTCTAGCCGGTAAAATAAGACGAAAATCAAGAGTGACGAAATGTCGTTAAACGCTTCGTTAATTAATTATTAGCAGCTAAAGATTGCCCAAATTAGCCAATCCTGCTGCAGCGCCGGCCGTTGGGCTCGCCGTGCACAGGCGAGCCCAGGACCGTATCAACATGTGTTACAACGCTTACCTCGTGGGGCGCAGAAAAACTTGTTTGTCACTCAAGAGACGGACGACACAAAATCAAAACTTCGGTCACCTTCCAAAAAGTATTCAATGATCGTTGAATAGCATTAAACCTACTTACTCGCAAAATCCACAAGAGCATGTCAGAACTCGCCCATTGGGATTTCCGAGTAAAGAGGGTCAATGATCTCTTAAAGCAGATAGTACACTGCCCAAAAGTGAAGCACCCACACGCATTTAAATCGCGATTGTCCCGTCCGCGAATATGTACTGAATAATACACTCGCACTGCGATTGTCCCGTCCGCAGGGTCCACAAAAAGGTACACAACACACCTGCACGAATCAGTCACAATTTATATCGCCACTAAAATGTATGATTTTCTCTCTTCTTTTGCACTCTCACGACAATACCACATACGTGTGGCACAAACACACTCACAACTATATTTCATTTAAAATAAAATAAAATAAGCTCTTATTTAAAAGAAATTAACTGTACAACACCAGGAAGGTGCAACAGAAACCGAACTTCACGAGTTCTGTCATGAGACTGGGAAACGCAGTGGTCGAAATTCCTATAACCCAATCCGGGTCCTTTATGATTGTATTTTAACGTTTTCTTGCTTTCTAAATTGCGAAATATGGCTTGATTTTTTGTAAGAAACCCTTCAGAAAGAGAAAGCTGTTTTTTCGGTTAATGTTTGCATCGTAATGTTTCTATTATTCAAATTCAAACACAGTAAAAGAAAAACTAAGAAAGCGTTTCTCAAATTTATCTATCCACATGTATCACGCACTCGTAATGAACTCAGCGATAAAATCACACGACGAGAAAATAAACCACACGTCAATACAATGTTTTGTTAACGACTGATCTCTGGTGGCGATCGAACGCGGTCGATGACAGAAGAATATCAGTCCTCAACGCAATCGCAAAGGAATCCTTCCTCCCGTGTATTCGTCAGTCGTCATTTGGTTCTGCTGTTGTTCAGTAGCAGAATTATTTTTCGACTTCTTTTAAAACGCTTTTTTAGATCGTTCCTGATTACAGTTAATTTCTTTTAAATAACAGTTTTTTTATTTAGTTTTTAATAAAATATAATTGTGAGTGTGTTTGTGCTATACGTGTGGTGTTGTCGTGAGAGTGCAAAAGAAGAGAGAAAATAATACATTTTAGTGGCGATATAAATTATGACTGATTCGTGCACGTGTGTTGTGTACCTCTTTGTGGACACTGCGGACGGGACAATCGCGGTGCAAGTGTAATATTCAATAAATATTCGCGGACGGGACAATCGCGATTTGAATACGTGTGGGTGCTTCACGTTTAAGCAGTATACTATCTGCTTTAAGAGATCATTAACCCTCTTTACTCGGAAATCCCAATGGGCGAGTTCTGACATGCTCTTGTGGATTTTGCGAGTAAGTAGGTTTAATGCTATTCAACGATCATTGAATACTTTTTGGAAGGTGACCGAAGTTTTGATTTTGTGTCGTCCGTCTCTTGAGTGACAAACAAGTTTTTCTGCGCCCCACGAGGTAAGCGTTGTAACACATGTTGATACGGTCCTGGGTTCGCCTGTGCACGGCGAGCCCAACGGACGGCGCTGCAGCGGATTGGCTGATTTGGGGCAATCTTTAACTGCTAATAATTAATTAACGAAGCGTTTAACGACATTTCGTCACTCTTGATTTTCGTCTTATTTTACCGGCTAGAACCCTCCACTTCATTGCGGCCCAAAGGTAGCTTAACACCCTGTATTTATTCCATTTCTTACCTCATCGAACTTTACATCGGAATCACATCGAACTGTATTTGTTTCTGGTATATACACTCTGTATGTATTATTTGTAGCATACCCTACAAAAATTCCTTTATATGTTTTAGCTTCAAACTTTTTTCTTTTCTGTTTATCTAACACATATGCAACGCAGCCAAATCTTCTCATATATTTTATGTTCGGCTTCCTTCCTCTCCATAATTCGTATGGTGTTCTACCATGCACTGATGATTTCACTCTATTCTTTATATGTACCGCTGTACAAACGGCCTCTCCCCAGAAACCCATAGGAATTTGTGAATCTGAGATCATTGACCTCGTCATTTTTATAATCGATCGATTCGTCCTCTCAACTAAGCCATTGCATTGTGGAGTCCAAGGTGGGCTAAATTCGTGTTTTATTCCTTTGTCTTCTAACCATTCCTTGAGGTTATAGTCTACAAACTCCCCACCGTTGTCTGAACGTATCACCTTCAATTTCATACCTGTTTCAATTTCCTTTTGAGTTATTATCTTTTTCAATTTATCCTTTGTTTCACTTTTGTTATATAACAATTCAACGAATATGAATCTCGAATGGTCATCTACTATAGTAAGAATGTAATTTGTACCTCCGATTGTCGCTGGTTTAACTGGTCCTATTAAATCAATGTGCCATAGATCCATAATGTTTATTGTTCTCTCCTTTTCTAGCCCATGATGTATCTTTCGACAAGCTTTGCCTTCCACACAAGAGTCACACTGTCTGTTAAATTTTTCATTTCTTTCCATACCTAGAACCAGATTCACAGTCTTCATTTGTTGGATTAATCTTCCATTGGCATGTCCTAGTCTTCTATGCCATGTTTCATCTTCTTTGGTAATAATTGCTTTTTCTTTAGACGCTATCTCTCCTTTGACGTAGTATTCGTTTCCCCTCCTCACAGCCTTCATATGCACTTCGTTATTGTTTTTATACACAATTGCACTTTTATCATTAAATAATACCTTAAATACATGATCGGTAATTTTTGCCACAGATAATAAGTTAGAATTTAAATCTGGAACATATAACACATTAGATAACTTAATTCTTCTATTTACTTCTGTTTGATTTAATATTATCTCTCCTATCCCTTTGGAAATAATCTTTCGTCCTTCTTTATCCGCTACGGTTATTTCTCTATTGTAAGATTTCAAGTTGTCAAAAACACCTATTTCACATGTCATATGACTCGTTGAACCTGAATCTAAAAGCCATTCACTATGGATATTGTTATAATCTTCTCTTTCTCTCTTATTATAATAATTCACATCACTCACGTACACTCTTTCAGTTTCGTTTATAATTTCTTTTATACTCATCACACTTTCATTCGTTCGCGTGGCTGCTTCTCTTGTGTATCTTGCTCTGTTGTTCCCTCGATAATTTCCCCTATTTCCTCTTCCTCTTCCTGGTGGAGTTTGTTTGGACCTCTTGCACTCAGCAGCTATGTGTCCAATTCCATCGCAGTTGAAGCATTTAAATTTTTTATGACACTGATCTGCAAAATGACCTCTTTTACCGCAATTGTAGCATTTGATCTCACCTCTCGTGTTTTCTTTAGCTCTTCGTATAGTTTCCTCTTCTCTCGTATATTTGTCCTCTCGTCTCCTTTCTCTCCTTAGTTCTTCCGCTTTCAGAGCATACCTCATATCATTTATGGACACGTTCACTTGGCTTTCTAATATTCTTATATTTTGTTCAAATTCTGCACTCAATCCCTTTAATACAAACATTTTTAATTCATAATCCTCAATATTCTTACCTAGTTGTTGACATTTATTCCTTAACCCTTCTGCTCTGTTAACATATTCATCCACATTTTCTTCTTTCTTCATTTTTAGATTGGTCAGTTCACTTAGAGACCTTGTTTTTAGTTGTTCATTTTCAGCTGCCATATTATATTTTATTAGGTTCCATAATCTCTCGGCATTTCTTTCGTGGCTATACCTCAGTATTTGTGCTTCACCCATCGTGTTTAATATTATTGTTCGCGCCATGTAATTATCATCGTCCCACTCGTTCCACTTTCGTAATTTTTCTTCATACCCATTATCTTCTGGCTTAGGCTTCTCAGGTTCTTTCACATTCACAATCTTTTTCCATAGTTTCTTTGACCTTAAGATCCCCTCGATTTTTTCTCTCCAGAGAAAATAATTTGTGTCGTTTAGCTGTTCCACACTGGCCATATTCCACGCTTCCGTCATTATGTATCACGTCTTCGTTCTCTTTATTATTTCACTCTTTTTTACTTTTGAATCACTAACCACGCTCTGCTATCATTTGTTGAGGAAAACGATAATGTTAAAAATATATATAAACTTATTTATTTCATGTAACAATTTTCTGCTCCCATTCACACTTCCTATTCTCAATCAATCTCCAAACAAAAGGTGCACACTCACGATCCTCATTCCATTTTTTCATTCTCAACTCCATTCTCTCATATTTTCATCCTTCTTGTTTTTCATACATTGCTTCTCATTCTAATTTCTTGACCGTTCATTCTAGAATCTCTTTCACACAAACAAACATACACACGTCAATAAATTAGCAATCACCCTCACAATAAATACAGGCTTAATATTCTCAAATAAAATATTAAACAAAGAGCAGTTAAAATACACCTACTGAATGAATTTTATTTTCCACAAAGTAATAATCTTGAACACACAACTTGAATTGCTGAAAAGGATGGAAATGTAATACCCGTCATTACAATATGAACTCCTGCACCGAGTACTCACATAAATCCCAAAGAATGATTTACACTGACATTAAAAAAGACTCAGAAATTATGGAACAACTTCCAAAGAAATATAAAAAGATAAAATTTGCAAAATGTATAACTCCATCCACAGGGAAACAAGAAAGAAATTTTTAGATATTATGGAAAGCCAGTATATTGTTAAATCATACTATTCGTGCTAAAGAAGGATTAATCAGATATTAGCATCAAAACCTTCAAAATTATTTGTACATTCGAATCATTTTGTATATTTCTACTTTATACACCATAATTCATGTTCTCAAATTTATTTATAATTTTACTAATACAATCATAAGACTTCTATCTTATTTTATTAAAAAGTTTACATAGAAAATTTAAATCTAATATATATATATATGTTCAATTTGCTAACGATGTAAGATGACAAATTTTTTTTTAGCTACAGGTGAATCTAATACGTATCAGCTAAATAAAAATCTTCCAACCATCAAGGCATTTACGTAACCTTTTATAATTACCCTAAAACAGCAACTTCAGAGAAAGCATACGAATATCGCATCAGAAAAAAGACTGCCCCAAAAAGATTATTTACCAAAACAAAAAAAATGTAAAGCAGCACAGAAGAATTAGAACCCGAAAACAAACTAAAACATCTAAAAATAATTACTCTCCTAATGCAGAAAATGATGATACACTGTATTTATATCATAGCAATTAGTTTCAAAACAATGCTCGCAAGAAGTTATGTTTCAGATGCTGTTTCAAATTTACAGAACTACTGAATAGAATTTTCTCCAGCATGCAAATATTATCATCTAGAACAATAAAATACTAATAAAATGTACTATATTTTTATACGAACATTCTTTAAACATAATTCTAATTAAAAAGTTTATAAAAACATATATAATGGAAAATACTAAGAATACATATACAACTTCGGAAATTCAAATTAATGTTTTCATACATGTGTACAGATACATAAATTAATCATGAATTGTTTGGTAGACAATATTAGGTACATTTATCTCAGATCCTGACTTTCACGCATCTTGTATTTCTTGAATGGTACTTAAAAATTTATACATTTCATAGTTCTACGCTATTTTACATAAAAGACAAATAATGATTCTTTAACTGAGACAAATTAAACATAAAATGTCAACTACACTTCAATTGACAAAGATCTATCTTTTGCTATGTAATACTGGGCATACATGTTCATATCGTATTACTTGAGCAAACTCAAAGCTTTAAATTTCAGTATTTTGCAACACCAGGTCTGCATCATGGTTATAAAGCTTAAATATATAATCATCATCACTAAGTTGGAATCACTTTTTAACACTGGTAGCATAAAACATATTAAACAAATACTTTAGATATTATAGAAGGTAGAAACAACACTCTTAACGCTTTGTGCCATGGTTCCGCCCAGCCTTCTTTTGGTTACTTTATGATTCAATAAATCTTCGCTGCATTACAATCTAGGAATCCCAGCCCATTTATAAATATTAACAGATATTTATTATAAATGTAAAATAAAATATTACACAATAACATTATTAAATTAAGTTTAAGATCACCAATCATTAAATGTAGTTGATTATTTTAACATTTCAAAACAAGTAATAAAAATATTTTAGTTATGCCTCTTATTGCTTATCTGTTTAATATATCTACCATTATATGTGAATCTCATTAATTACTTACCCTTATTAATTCAAAATCACAATATAATGTGAGGAATGCCATTCACTAATTATTTAGAACATAGAATTCTCTTCTCTATTACAGTACATATAACAATCCGAAGAAGTTACTCTCGTCCTTAGACCATCAATTCCAAACAAAGATGTCTATGTCATCATTAGCCATCTAAACATAAATTATATACAATTTTATTTAAGGAATATTTATAATTATTATATATATGCGAAATTTAAATATATGAGTTAGAAATGTATATTATACAAATATGTACATCAAATATAAGGTTCCTCACACATTATATCCAATTCGTTTAAGAATATACTGCGATAACTAAAACATGAAAAATTCTTATTTAATTATTATTTCAATAGCTATGTTTATAAAAATATGACCCAAAATCTTATTAAAACTAACCTACCATTCTTATCTGCGTGCCGAGTAGCACACCGGTCTCACCGGTGGCGCCCGAGTACCGCCGAGCGCTACCGAAGGCAAAGCCGAGCGCGTACGAGTCGATCCCCACCACCGTTTGAAATGAATTAGCATGACGACGCGACATGCGGCAACAGTTGTTTTAATTTAATGGCAATAAAACCAATGCTTTGTAACGTTCAGTTTTCAATAATAGTACGTTGTGCATGGTTACATAAAGAAATATAATGAAGTATGTGTAACTGGTATCCCACTTACTTTGATTCTTTGTATTATTTTCTCCGTGATATTATCGATGAGTATATATAGCAAGCGGTAATACGTACAAGAAAAAGTTGTTTAAAATTATGTGTTTAACAACATATTCAAAAATTAATAACATCAGTGAGAAGTAACCTCTTCTGCAAATTCAGCGCAAAATGTATCAACGTAATGTGATCTATTACATCTAAAATTCAGGTAATTAGTTTTCTTCATGTCAAATACAAAAAAGCAGAAGAGTTGGAACAGATTTGTGCACACATTTTTATAAACATAGCTATTGAAATAATATTTAAATAAGAATTTTTCATGTTTTAGGTATCGCAGTATATTTTTAAACGAATTGGACATAATGTTTGAGGAACCTTATATTTGATGTACATATTTGTATAATATTCATTTCTAACTCTTATATATTTAAATTTTGCATGTATAATTATAAATATTGCTTAAATAAAATTGTATATGGTTTATGTTTAGATGGCTAATGATGACATAGACATCGTTGTTCGGAATTGATGGTCTGAGGACGAGAATAACTTCTTTGCATTGTTATGTATACTGTAATACAGAAGAGTATTCTACGATTTAAATAATTAGTGAATGGCATTCTTCACATCATATTGTGGTTTTGAATTAATAAGGGTAAGTAATTAATGAGATTTACATATAAGGATAGATATATTAAACAAGTAAACAATAAGAGGCATAAATAATATATTTTTATTAATTGTTTTGAAATGTTTAAAATAATCAACTACATTTAATGATTGATGATCAGATTGGGGATCTCAAACTTAATTTAATAATGTTATTGTGTAATATTTTATTTTACACTTATAATAAATATTTGTTAATATTTATAAATGGGCTGGGATTTCTAGATTGTAATGCAGTGAAGATTTTTTTAATCATAAAGTAACCAAAAGAAGGATGGTCGGAACCATGGCACAAAGCATTAAGAGTGTTATTTCTACCTTCTATAATATCTGAAGTATTTGTTTAATGTGTTTTATGCTACCAGTGTTAAAAAGTGATTCCAATTTAGTGATGATGGTTATATATTTAAGCTTTATAACCATGATGCAGATCTGGTTTGGCAAAATACTGAAATTTAAAGCTTTGAGTTTGCTCAAGTAATACGATATGAACATGTATGCCCAGTATTACATAGCAAAAGATAGATCTTTGTCAATTGAAGTGTAGTTGACATTTTATCTTTAATTTGTCTCAGTTAAAGAATCATTATTTGTTTGTTATGTAAAATAGCATAGAATTTGAAATGTATAAATTTTTAAGTACCATTCAAGAAATACAAGATGCGTGAAAGTCAGGATCTGAGATAAATGTACCTAATATTGTCTACCAAACAATTCATGATTAATTTATGTATCTGTACACATGTATGAAAACATTAATTTGAATTTCCGAAGTTGTATATGTATTCTTAGTATTTTCCATTATATATGTTTTTATAAACTTTTTAATTAGAATTATGTTTAAAGAATGTTCGTATAAAAATATAGTACATTTTATTAGTATTTTATTGTTCTAGATGATAATATTTGCATGCTGGAGAAAATTCTATTCAGTAGTTCTGTAAATTTGAAACAAAATCTGAAACATAACTTCTTGCGAGCATTGTTTTGAAACTAATTGCTATGGTATATATACAGTGTATCATCATTTTCTGCATTAGGAGAGACATTATTTTAGATGTTTTAGTTTGTTTTCAGGATCTAATTCTTCTGTGCTGCTTTACATTTTTTTGTTTTGGTAAATCATCTTTTTGGGGCTGTCTTTTTTCTGATGCAATATTCGTATGCTTTCTCTGAAGTTGCTTTTTTAGGGTGATTATAAAAGGTTACGTATATGCCTTGATGTTTGGAAGATTTTTATTTAGCTGATACGTATTAGATCCACCTGTAGCTAAAAAACAATTTGTCATCTTACATCGTTAGCAAATTGAACATATATATATATATATATTAGATTTAAATTTTCTATGTAAACTTTTTAATAAAATAAGATAGAAGTCTTATGATTGGATTAGTAAAATTATAAATAAATTTGAGAACATGAATTATGGTGTATAAAGTATAAATATACAAAATGATTCGAATGTACAAATAATTTTGAAGGTTTTGATGCTAATATCTGATTAATCCTTCTTTAGCACGAATAGTATGATTTAACAATATACTGGCTTTCCATAATATCTAAAAATTTCTTTCTTGTTTCCCTTTGGATGGAGTTATACATTTTGCAAATTTTATCTTTTTACATTTCTTTAGAAGTTGTTCCATAATTTCCGAGTCTTTTTTAATTTCAGTGTAAATCATTCTTTGGGATTTATGTGAGTACTCGGTGCAGGAGTTCATATTGTAATGACGGGTATTACATTTCCATCCTTTTCAGCAATTCAAGTTGTGTGTTCAGGATTATTACTTTGTGGAAAATAAAATTCATTCAGTAGGTGTATTTTAACTGCTCTTTGTTTAATATTTTATTTGAGAATATTAAGCCTGTATTTATTTAAAGTTCCATCAATAATAGTGGGATTTTCGATTTCATTTGCTGTTATGGATTCTCATATTACTGGGCAACCTTCTGGTTTTACACTTAGAATTGTATTTTTTATTTATAATGTTATATTGCACTTTTTGCACCCGAATTATCCTAACCGAAAGTGTATTAATTTTGATTTAAATTTGCTCCCATTGAAGAAAATCACTTTGTTACAGAATAAGATTCGTTTTTGAAAATTCTTTCGTGTACGTTTTTTTCCGAAGTATCTATGAAAATTATTAGTCTACAATACTCTGATATATATCGTTTTTAAAATTATGATTAACTGTCGTTACTAGTTTTTTTTTTATTTAAACGTAATTAACCTCTACTGAGGTTATTTTGCATTACATGGTTTAGCAGTACATGTGATTTAGTTAAATGTATAAGCAGGGGGATACATAAATTGTGTGAGTGTGGAAGAAATGAGATTAGTGAGGTGACAAAGATAAACTAACAAGTTACAGCTTTTTAAAAATGAATGGATGGCACTGCATACTGCTGTTGTGGGATACCGAAGTAAAACATTACGTAACAGCGGAAGTTTGTGATTCGATTTGTGCAGTTTGCTGATCAGATTCTTTCTTTGGTCGTTGAACAGCTGGCACTGCCACAGCACGTGGTCGATGTCCTGCCTATCGTAACGACATTGACATTTCGGGTCGTTAGATAAACCTATTCGTGCTAGGGAATATGCCAGATTATAATGATCAGCCCTACACCTGTTGATGGTAACTATGGTTTCTCGCTTTAAGTTTTTTCCCGAAAACCAGGGTTTAGCGATATTGCTGTGAAAGTTTGTAAAGAAGTTCTTCCCTTTAGTCAGTCCCGCGCTAGTGATGTAGTCGAGAGTAGATTCAGTTGCTGCTATTTTAGCTTGTTCACTGAAATCCGTGAAGGGAACTTTGGTGGGGCTTGACGAAGCAGTGTTAGCTGCCATCTTGGCTAACTTGTCTGCTTCTTCGTTTCCGCGAATACCTATGTGGGCAGGAATCCAGTACAATTTAATCGAATTTTCGCTTTGAGCTTTAATACAGAATTCAGATATTTTTGTTTTAATTTCCAAAATATAAGGGTTGGTTTTGATGTTTGCTGAACTGTGGGCTAAAGCGAAAAGGGCACTAAGAGAGTCTGTGAAAATAAGAAATTTACGATTGGGGTATTTTAGAGCTATTTCCATCGCGTCTCTTATAGCTAAACATTCCGCTTTAAAAACTGAGGAGACTTTGTTAATACTTCTGGTTGTAGCGATATCTAGATCAAAGCACAAGCATGCACTTCCCACCAAAGGCGATGTCCCGAATTCACTTCCATCAGTGTAGATGGCATGGGAGTTTCCTTCTGTGAGTAGTTGGTTGAGTAGTGTGTTAGGGTTATCTTTGTGTAATAAGGTTTTTCCAAACTCGGTATTGATGTCTATGTTCCTCATAAGAGAGTGGTAGTCTGTATGGTGGATAGGAAACTGATCGGTAGAGTAAATATGCTTGCTAATATTTTTGGAATTGCCAATGCAAGATAGAAGAATGCGGTTGCAGAATTTACATTTTTTGTTCTTGCTGGCTAGAATTTTACCAAAGTGGGAGATGGTTTCATGCACTAGTAACTTTTTATTAGAGAGGACTTTGAACAAATATCGGTTACATAGAAATTTGGAACGTTCATGAAGGAGATGGAGTTTAGTTTCTGAAATGAGGATGTTGGTGGGAGTGCTGGTTGTATAGCCAAGGGTAGCTCTTATTGCTGCATATTGAATTTTTTTCCAGTTTCTCTATATTTTTAGCTTGCGTTGGGAAATAGATAAAACACCCATAATCCAAAAGTGAGCGTATAAAGCATTTATAAATAATTATTAGCGTATCCGGATCGGCGCCCCACCAAGTGCCCCTCACAAACTACATTATGTTCATGGCTCGCGAACACTTTTTTTTAACATAATCGATCTGCTGGCTAAAAGTCATTCTATAATCAAAAAGTATACCTAGGAAGCGTGCATGGTCGCTTGATTTGATAGCTGTGTCAATTATTTTTATTTCAGTTAAGTGTTTGATGAATTTTATCAAGGAGGCAGGGCATCCTATTTTGGCTAGTTGGCACAGGAGTATGTTGATGTTGACGTTATCGAAGGCGCTGTTAATATCAAAAAATACAATTAAAAGGTCTTTTTTAATGCTGAATGCTTCTTCTACATTGAGAACTAGATTGGTGAGATTGTCGATGGTTGAATGACGTTTTCGAAAACCAGATTGAGACCTGGGAAGAAGGTTATTGCGTTCTATCCACCAATCCAGTCTGTTTTTTTACCATGGATTCAAAAGGTTTGCAGAGGCAAGATGTAAGGGAGATGGGTCTAACGTTTGTCCCGCCCGGTTTGTTGATAAAATGTACATACGACCTTTTCCACTCGTCTGGATAATTGCTTGTGGCATACATTTCATTATACAGATCAAGTAGGATGAGTTTGAATTTTATGGGAATTTTCTTAATAATTTCAAAGTCTATCCCGTCGATGCCAGGAGCAGAGCGGATAGATTTGTTTGACAGGGCATGGTTGAATTCCGCAAAGTCGAATCGGGAACTTAGGAAAACATTTTGGTTACAGGCGGGGAGACTGCACGGATCAATGGCAACCCAGGGAGGGCTGATTTTATACCGGGCTTGAGTAATCTTACTATTCCGTTGGTGGTTCTCAGATGTGTGGGCTGGCGTGATTTTGACCCATTTGTTTTTGAGGATTTTACTCATGTTCCAGACGTAGGTGCTGTTGGAGGAAAAATTTAATTCTCCGACGAAATCTCTAAAATTATCTCTTTTTTTATTTTTGAACGTTTTTCTGGTTAAAGCGGATGCCTGCTTATATTCTATAAGATCGTTAAGATTTTTGGTGAATTGCCAGGTCTTGTGTTAGTTCGTTTGCCGCCTCTTTTGGATCTCGTAGTAAAAAATATTTTTCAAGGAAGTCCATGAGTTGATCGAAGTTTAGTGGAAATCTTTGCTGGTTATTATCTATTAGGTCCTTAGCTGGTTTTAGCACTGCGCTTAGGTCAGGTTTTTTGTTGACACAGATTATCCTTCTTTTGACGTGTACGCATTCCATTTCTCGTTGCATCGGTTGAGGTGCTTTGAACATATCCGGAGCTTGTACGTTTGAATCGTCGATGCTCGCGGCACAGATTCCTGCATCGTTGCTGTCGGTAGGGTTATTTAATTGAGCTGATCCTACTGTGGTAATGGAGTGAGTTCTTTTGTTGACATAGATTGTATCTTGAGGTAAGGAAGGTACCTCTATTATTACGGATGGAAGGAGATCGTTGACAATTGGTGCCGGTGCGTTAGTCTTGTTGGGACTTTCTCGACGGTGGTTGCTTCATTGCAATTGAAGCAAACTGGCTTATTCGTGGATGCAAAAATTCTGTATTGTGTCCCCTCGTGCATGATAGTGAATGACTGTGAGATTTTAACAGTGTCCTCCGGGTTGACATAGATCTGCCTTCTGAAACTTAGAATATGATAGAAGCCCGGTTCTTGAAGCCCGGCTCTTAAAAAGGACGTTTTTTAGGTGGTACGAATGTTATTCCTTTTGAATGCGTCTTCCAAGATTTGATTGGGAATGGTACGAGAAACATTAGATAGAATGATACGTTGAGGCGGAGAGATGAGAGGTTTCAGTTCAATAATAACGTTATTTATGTTTACACTTTTGACTTCAGATGTTAGCTCAGTGGCAGTTTTGGTGGAGTCTAAATATATACAGATTCTCGCGTTTGAAATGCGTGAAATGAATCTAATTGCACTGGCACCTACTATATTAGCGATGCTACTTGCGTAGGCTTGGATCGGAATACCTTCCTTGGCTTCTAATACTATTGCTTGTTCTTTCTTAGGATAATTGTTATTGTTGGCGGTTTCCGCATATGTTCGTCGTTTCGTTTCAGTAGTCGGTTGGGTTGAGTCGATCATGTTACTGGTCGTATTTAGGTTGTAGTAGTGGTTTTTTAATTCTGCTGGCATTCTTGGTTGCCGAGTGTTAACAAGAGCTCCCGGCGAATACGGGGCTCTGGTGAAAAATTCACTATGCACACTATCACTTATAAAGTTTACTTGTACTTCGAAGACGGCACTCGCGAACGGTCTTGACGCTAAGCGATCTCAACGAAGACTCTAGTTACAAGTTTTGGTGCAGATGTGCGAGGATTATTTTTTATTCCAAGTACCATTATTTTTTCCTTCCTGAATGTTAATTTCTTTGGATATTCTATACGTCTTTCATTTGTAATGTTACTTTTCTTTTATTATATACTGTGGTATTCTTGATTTATTTCGGCTTAGTGATTGTACAATTTTTTGATAATATCTATTTTCATTACGTAGCTGCAGTACTAATTCATGTTCACATTTACGTAATCTTCTCGTCCTCGAGGTTTGGTTAATTTTGAAGAGTTGCGTTACAGGAAAACTGTTAACCACACAGTATATTGAAATCAACAAACATGAGACGGTTACATCTCATTTATAGACATTACTCCTTTTGTTTACGTGTTCAACTAGCTTTTTTGACACTATAGGTGCTATGTTTAATCTTAGTGCATTTTTTACAAAATTTGTTTCTAATCATAGATTCTTAAATTATTTATCTTATTTTATTTACTCACTTGTTTTGAAAATTTTCAAAATATTCAAACTATGCATTTTGTCCTGCTAAAAATATTGATAATACCTGGTAAAGAATATTTATCTATAAATCGTGTATTGGAAATATAGTAATTCAAAGAAAGAAATCATTTGCTCTCTGAAAATGTAAATACCTTAGTTCTTTTACATGAAAATAAATGATTAATAGATTAAACGTTAAATGTTCATTATTATCATCTGTAAGTTAATAAAGAATGTGTTACAGATCATTTACGAACCACATAAATATTGGGATATTTAATTAACCATTAAAATATGAATGTGTAAGGGCACAATCGTGAAATTCCGTCTACGTTTTCATACGCGTGTTCTTATGAATTTCGTTACTCGCGTACTGGTATATCAGTAAAGTGAGGTCTTAGTTTGTGACCTTCGTTATTTGATCAGCTTTTGCACGGCGGTAGATATTATCGAGCTGAAATGAAGAATACCCGCGTTTGGGAGTGGACAGCTTATAGTTCATGAGATATACGATGTTAAAGTTGTTGTCGAAGTTAATTATACAGGAAAGGAGAAGGAGAAACTAGAAACAAGCGTGTGTAGTAACTCGGCAATAGTAGCAGTGCGAGTTCAAATTCTGTTGGGATATCTTTTTTTTAAATCTTTATTTACAATTTCTGTCTATATCTGGGTCCCGTCGACCCAGCTCAATCGTACCCGAGTGCAGATTTCCTTCGAGTATACCTTATCTTATCTACAATTCCTTTGATAAAGACAAGGTTTCTCAGTCTAAATGCTGTCATGTAGCCCTAAAGTGTCACGGAGCTTCGGCTGTGCTTTACAATCGGTTGTAGATATTCTAATTCTAGTTCTCTATTAGGTTTTTATCCAAACCTTTCCTTTTTCGTCACATACAAAAATATGAAATTTCGATTCATGTGAGAAATTAGTGTTTTTCCAAAAGGTATTTTTTATATCTCAGTAGTCCCTCGGAAATGCTAATCCCCGTATTCCAACAGTTTTTCTAATGAAATTTTCTCTTTTCTCTGTGTTCGACCATGAAAATTTTCGCTTCTCAATATCCTTCTATTAGCTTCAGTAGATACCGTTTTATTGAACATATCGTTACACATTGTAGTAATCTTAGGTACTGATTCGAATATTTTTTGCGCTTCACATATTACGGTCTTTCTTTCCCAAACGGCTGAAATCTTATGCAGTACGTTCGTTCCTTGAACCCACAAATTGAAAAACCTTAAATTAGAATCATTTCCTTTCCGTAAAAAATTCTCTTAAAATTGTTTATTGTTGTATACACATTTAAGTTTGGTATTAAGAGGTTCCCGTTGCTATGTGTAAAAAATTAGTAATCATAAGAGAAATATAACTGACTACGAGCCGCGATGACGGTACGCCATGAGGAGGTGGCGATCATGCGAAGTGGACCCTCACGCTCTCCTTTTCTCCAAAGAATAAAAATCACAGAACGAAGAATGAAACTATGTAACTAATTGAGAACTTTAACTGGAATGACACTACAAACCAAAATACATTGTAATCTGTATTAATTACAATGTTGTGCAAGAGAACTAGATCGCTCCCTTTGATAATTACATGATTAATGGTTATGGTTGCTATGTTTATTTACAGTAATCAATTACGGTAATCATGAAAATATAATTGGTTCACTGTCCATCTCTAGCCCTTAGCGGTCTGATGTCGAGTAGCACCCGACATCGCTTTTCGTTCTAGCAAGTCCGATGTCGCTTGTGGCTCGACATAGTTTTGTGTTCTGTCGCGTCTTGTATTAAGTGTTACTCGTATTTAAGTTTCACTGTGTCTCAATTTTAGACTAAATAAGATAAGATAAGAGCTACGGGATAGAAAATTTCAAATAAGCCATGCATCCTGAACTTCCTATATATGCGAAACATGCAACAGACAACCGGGATTGCATGTCGGAGAATGTTTTAAACGTTATCATACGATGGTTAATTATAAACAGTAAACAATAAAAAAAATGTTTATATATATCTCTCCCTGCGATCGTGCTTAAAAATTTTATAATTTTATTTTATATAGCCACTAATTCATACGTACGTTACGTCAGTAGAGTCAGACATGTTCCACGATAAACGCAACCAAGCGGATCAGCGACTGGTAAAATCTGTGTGGACCAGCTGGTACGCACTTGCGAATCCAGCTCGGTCCTGCTGGAACGAAACGGTAAAGAGCGTCCGATCCGCAAAGGGCTAGAATAGGGCTATGTATATCATGTTGGAATTTACTTTATCTTGTAACCGTATAGTTACTTATTTTCAGATAAAGTTTACATTCTCATTTATATTATAATTTTAATGCGGAATCTGTCTGTACTTAGGCTGGCTACTAGCTCCATTAAATCCCAACATGCATACTAGCACTATATACGTATTAGTTACTATTTTATCTACATCTTTTTTTGTTCGTGTTGTAATACGATATATCAGAATTTATATGTCAATCTTTGCGTGCTATTTCTGGTATTTTTAGTTTATTGGTCTGTGGATATCAATTACGCTTTTCTGTCAGTAGTGTGCGTTAATTGTATGCCTCTTGTAACTCAAGGTCGGGTGTTGGCATACACACTCACACGCGGAATTAGCGTTGTATAAGGTAGTTTAGATGAGAAAATGGTGTGCGTGATTATGTCTCCTCGTGGTGTTACCTGCTTCGTGTACGTTTCTGATCTGATTTTTTTCGTTGCCACTAGAGCCCATGGCCTTTCCGGGTCAGTAAAAAATTCGCTGCTTGATCTTCCTGAGTTTGGAAATAATGCTAATCAACGATTTGGGATTTGTTAAACACTCTTCCTCTTAGGCCTTAACGCGGCCGCTGAGATGGAGTGTTACAATGGTGTTTGCAAGTGCGATGATGGCTAACAACGACGGGAAGTTCTTCCAGGTTCTTACCAACGGTATTTCGCCCGTTACAATACACGCCAGAATGACTCTTTGGAGATCCCTCTTTTATAACACATGTCGCGTTCTCGAATGATCAGAAAGCAAATGTCGCCAGCGGACAGCGGTGTGATCACTTTAGACGGCAGTTTCTCCGAATGTGATTGTGCGAGTGTACTCTTTACGAATGATAGATGTTACGAATGCTAAATTTTTACGAGTGAATGAATGAATGCGGCGTTTGTGATTGTCTGCACATTTTTCAAGCGCGTTTTTGTATGTGATTCGCGGTGCCGAAGTGACTCAGATTTATATAGAGGAGTTCGACTGGTCACTCATCAATACCTCAAGACGATACGCTAATTGGTTAAGGTCGAAAGATTAAGACTCCAATCGGCGTATGCGCTGAGTGCCCCCAACCCCCGTACTTGTACGCTTAGCACGCGTTTCGAGAACGAGGTTGGAGTGATCCATTTAGAGCGGGAAGGTTTCCCGAATTTTCGCAACTAAGGGGAAATTTCCTCCGGGCCAGTGTATCTGTCACATGCGGGTACCGGCTGGGCGCCTTTCGGAAGTCCCTCATTTGTGACCCGCTCTTGGCTATTGTGGAATAACGGTGACTTGAAAATTAAACAATTGTCCCTATACGGAAGTTAAGAGAGTTCAAAAAAAGACGAAAATGCTAAAACTGCTTAATCCTTAAAAATGGCATTACCGGCACGCTCGTGTTATAAATGCGGATGGAATGCTTTCAGTAGCTGTTCCGTAGGACGGAACAACACGTATTTGGCTATTGAGGACGAGAAGAAGCGTAATATTAAAAACTCCAAATTACAAACAGCACTGCCTTTCGCCAGGACTCGAACTAATCTGTTAATAACATACGAATCGTAAAGTCCAATCCTATACTCAGAGACTCTGTTCCGCGCCCGTGACATAAACCGCGTAAAAGGCGACGACTACATTTGCGCATTGTGTGCCTCAACATGTCTTGAACGCTCTGAGTTCAGGAAATCGAAAACCAGTCGCTTTGATCTGCTGCGATATGGGACGTAATTATTCTAAAGGGTTATTCTATCTTACCAAAGATAATGATTACGTTCGAAATGAAATCTAAATGTAAATTACTACCATACACTGATTGAAAGGTATGGCATTGTAATGAAATGTATCGCATGTATATGCTCATTTTAATCAGTGTTTACTGCGTTCTTAACCCTTTAACCTACGATTTACGTGTGAGAATTTTGGGCCGGAAACGTAAACAATCTCGCGCAGCCTTCGAGTCATTCGCACGACTTGTATCACACCGTTGCAGATTATTAATATTGTATTACTGATTTTTGTATAAACAAATTTTTTGTAATACTTGCATCTACCACAATTATTACATCAGGTTGTAAATACTTATCAAATATTCCACAAATATTTATAACTTTAAGAGGACGTCGCTGCTAAAATTTGCGTTTCGTCCGATTATCTGCTACGGGCTCTGTCCGTCGTTGTAGGTTAAGGTGATAATACGACTAGCCTTGTGGCGGTGCCATTTGTTTCTCGAATGCAGCGCCTGCCAATATTCATTGTGTCAGCTATATGAAATGTGTTTTTTTCGCTTTCTAAATGTGTGACCTCTTCCACAATTTGTTGTCCGGAACGTCCATCAAATCACATTCAGGTATAGTCTTCCGCTCACTTGAAGTCCCGCGGCAGGAATGCGAGAAAAGTAGAGGGATACACCTATTCTCACGTACACATTCAATTCTAGTTCGCTATTCGTCACGGCAGTTACAGACACATGTGGACTGACTGACAAGGTCAGCGCGATAGAAGGAGATAATGAGAAACACGCGACAGGCAGAGCCCCATTGTCGTAGATGTAACATATTGCTATTATACAATAGTTATATCTGATAGAAGACAACAATTCATGCTAGTTTTTTTATAATATGCTAGGAAAGCATTGGCTATATAATTACCAGTAGGATTATTATATGCGGTAATAGCAATGTCAAATTTTAATGCCTTTGGAACATTGTTCTCTTGGAAAACATGGCTTAATAGTTTTTTGTAGAAAATGACTAGAGTTAAATCGGGTTATGTTATACAAAATATTTGATTCCATTAAGGTTAATTAATTATATTTCAAAATCATCTTCGATACTCCATTTGTATAAAAATGGTTAATATTACATAACATCCTTTTTATACTAGATAAATCTTACGAGATAAAACGGACATTTTTATGCATTAAACATAAGCATAAACCAAACCTCAGTAGTTTATAGTTTCCAGATTTTATATTTATATGCATATTGAGATAGGGAGGCAAAGATATGTCATCGAATTTCTTTTATTATTACTAAGTGAACATTTTGCATCGCTTGTTGCGTTAGCTCACCCTTGCTATTGATTTTATTTCATCAATTGTTAGCAAAACGTAATAGTCTACATAAAAACCTCTTTTGAAGATACATGCTGCGTAAGGGAACTTATCGTGTTCATTCTGCGCAAGCTGATTCAAACATCGTACAGTTAGAAATAGGGCGCAAGCGGTTCTGTGGGTTACCGTATTCGGTTCAAAGATTTCAATTGCATCGTCTATGGAATCGCGCCATAAAATTGTTTAAAATGCTCTGTCATTATGGTGTACGTTAATCTGCCTGACCATTTTCTCAATATCTGCCGTCAATACAAAAACATGAGGCCGAAGCGGAAGAAGTCTATACTCGACTCCTTTATAATCGCGTGATACGTTAGGTAGAAACCCTTGCCTTCTCAATCCTTACTGACCTGTGTCATATGTCCTGATGTGATGTATTATGCGAGAACTGTTCATAATACTCCAAAAGACTAGGATTTCGTTGAACCTTGGACTCTGAAGCATAGAATCATTTCAATACGAGATTCACCAATGCACTTCTTCCGTTGAGTAAAAGGCAAACGTACCATATATCTTCCATTAGAATCGCGGAATATAGTATCAACAGTGATTTTCACTGTCTAATTCTTCCTTTAAAAAGTACTGTTTTTCAGGAATCTTCTTGATCACATCACTCTTACACGGTTGTGTCTAGAACACCGTGACAACCGGGTCGAAACATCGGCGCACGCGCTCCGCCTAACCGAGTAAGTAAAGAAACGATGAAAGTAGTGGTATTTCACCGGCGATGTTACCATCTCCCACTTATGCTTCACCTCTCATGTCTCCTTACAATCCCAGACTAGAGTCAAGCTCAACAGGGTCTTCTTTTCCCGCTCATTTTTCCAAGCCCGTTTCCTTGGCAGTGGTTTCGCTAGAAAGTAGATAGGGACAACTATTGTACAGCTTGAGCTAATTGAGCCTAGTGCTCGCTCATACATGCCTCAGGCTTTGTTGCCTATTGCATTTGATGTTGGTGTTGCGATTTTCCACTGGGAAGGGTCACGTCCGTAGATGTTGTGGTCGGCGGGCCTGGAAAAACCCTTTCTTCACCATTTAAGGATCATTAGGGAGGTAGACCGTCCCAAGAGGGAGGTGATCCACTTAGCCGTTTGGTCGGGAAACTCACAGTGAGTTTACCGACGAAACGTTGTCCAGCGGGGGCCACGAGGAGGCGGGATCACTAGCTTTCGCTCGGTCTCATGCAGGCAAGCGCTTGGTGCAATGCGCGAGTGTTCGGTAGGGTAGCGGTTCCCTACTCTTCCGCTTTGGTACGCCTTTTGGCTCCTGCGTATACCTCTGCGGCTTCTTACCATATTTGCTATTTCTCAGTTCCTTTCTTCTCTTGTCTTCATCGCATCTGTCACGTACTTGTAAAATGTGTCGTATATGTCTTCTGATATCAGTTCTCGGAAGTCGCGTGGCCATTGTCTGTCGCTGTTCCTGTTTTTCTCTTCCAATTCCTTTCTTATTTCTTGTAGTTGTTCGCATTCGAAAATTACGTGTTGAACTGTATCTGTCTGTCCACAGGTGCATGTATCAGTTTCTGTCAGTCCGAATCTTTTTAAATTTTGTTTGAAGTTTCCATGTCCTGATATTATTTGTATTGTGTTGTGGTTGTAGTGTATCCATTTGGCATCGAGTCTGTCTTCAATATTTATTAAAAACTTGTAAGTTGTTCTGCCCAATTTTTCTGTGTCCCATTCGTATTGCCATTCCTTCACCGTTTCACTCCTAATTTTGCACTTTATTTCTTGGAGTTCCGTCTCTGTTGTGTGTGACTGTGGCTCGTGTTGCATGGAAAAGTGTTTAAACTTCCTGCCTTTACGTAGGTGATACAAATTGCTCCTTTCCGTTATTATTAAGTCTATTGGTGCAGTTCCGGCTATGACACATAATGCTGCAGTGGAGGTGGTTCTATATGCCTTTGTTACTCTTAGGAGTGCTGATCGCTGCGCTTGCCTTAGTTTTCTTCTGTGGTGGACATTTATTCTGTCTGCCCATCCGGCTGCCGCATAGGTGATGATAGGTATGAAGACTCCTGTGTATATTGTTCTCATTGTTTTGACATTCAATCCCCATGTAGTTCTGGCTACTCTCGCAAGGTTATTAAAAATTTCATTACTTTTGCTACTTATATAATTTATATGCACAGAAATATTGAAGCGTGTCCCAAAGTGTACTCCCAGATATCTTGCATTAGAGACCATTTTTAGCGACGCATTTCCAATGGGTATTGTGGGTGGTCTCCTTATGTCAAAGAATCCTCTTAGTAATACCATCTGCGATTTTTTACTCGAGAGCTGTAGTTTTTGTTTGTGGCACCATGAGTTTAGAATTTCGGTTACTGTATTTGATTTCCTTTCAAGCTCATTCCTGGAGTTTCCTGTTATTATTATTGTAATGTCATCTGCATATGCTATGATATCTGTTTCAGTGTTTGCGATTTTTTCTATTATGTCATCGAGGATTAGGTTCCACATCTGTGGTCCCAAGACAGACCACTGCGGGCAGCCTTTGTTAACTATTTTGCTGATCTGCGCCGTGTTGCTAGTAATCCTTGCTTCCCTGTAAGATAGGTAATTTGCTAGCAAGTTGTATAGATTTCTGGGACAGTCTCTTTTTTTAAGGTTATTAACTATGCTGAGCCACCAGACTCCGTCAAAAGCACCTGATATATCGAACATAAGTCCAATGGCATATTTCTGTGTTGTTTGTTCTACCGTTTCTCTGAGCTTAACTATTGCGTCTTCTGTTGATTTTCCTGGCTTAAATCCGTATTGACTCCCTGATACTAATGGATGTTGGTGCGAGAGGTAGGACATTCTTCCCGCAATCAGCTTCTCTAGCACTTTCCCCAGCACCGGAAGTAGAGATATCGGTCTGTATGACTTTATTTCAGTAGCTGGTTTGTCCGCTACTTTCCATTGTTTTGGGAAGGCCCCTTCATCTAGACATTTATTATACAGTTCTTGAAACTGGTTTTTCAGTATTGGCCATGCCATCTTGACCATTTCCGCCTATATAAGATCGTGTCCGGGTGCCTTTCTATTACTTAAATTTCCTATTGCTTTTTGTATTTCTATGAATTCAAAGGGTGGTGTGTCCGTTGTGTGCGGTGGGTTCTTGGTATCTATTCTTACTTCTTGTTGCCATTTAGATTCATTTTCTGTCATATCGTCCGGTATCATTTCTTGTAGCATTGCTTGTATCGTTTCTTCCCAGTTTGTTGTTTGATTTTGGTTGTACCTGATTGTTTCGAGAATGTTCTCTATTTTTAACTTGTTGGTTTGCAATTTGTATACTATGCTTCATGGATCCTCGTTGCCTATGTCTGTTGTGAATTTTTTCCAGCTCTCTTGTTTTGAAGTTCGTATGTTTTTGATGTAGTGGTTACGGAGGCGGCTGTATTCCTTTTTGCGTTCTGCTCTTATGGTTTCGTTAACTGTCTTTATGTATTTGTGTCTTGTTCTGCGGACGTCCAGTCGAAGTTTCGTCAGGTTATCATCCCATCATGTTGCTGATTTCGAGTACCGTGTCTTTTTTGGTACTGAAGAACTTGCTGCTTGAGTGATTTCCGATTCTATTTTTGTTGCTAGATCTGTTGCAGTCTGTGTGGTTTCTATTGCGGTATGGGTGGATGTTATTTTTCCAAGTTCTTCTGTGTATTTGTCCCAGTCTGCTTTCTTTATAGTGTATCTATTGCTTTTTATCGTGGTGATTTCGTTTGAGGCAGTGACGAGGTCCATGGTTATGAGGTTGTGATCACTGGTTGTCGTGTTGTTGTGAACTTTCCAATTTTTGAGGGCCGAGTAAATATTGCTGCTAGCTGCTGTGATGTCTATGTTTTCTTGTCCGCGTATGTTATCAAATGTAAATGGATGTGAGGATACGTTTACTATATGAAGTCGGTGCTGTAGAAGAAACTCCTCGAGAGCATCCCCTCTAGAATTTGGATGTTTACTAAACCATGCGGCAGCTTTTGCATTTGCATCCATGCAAAGTATTATTTTTTGTTTTTGCAGGCTGTTCATTATTTTATCTAGGTGCTGGAGGTAGGGTTCTATGGGGTCACAGTACTGGAAATACACATTGATAACGTAGAATTTTATCTTTGTTGATCTGACTTCTATGCATGTTGTGTGGGTGTTACTGAACTGTTCAATTTTTAATACGTCAAAATCCTTGTTGAAAATGGCTATTGCAGTTTTAATTCTTTCGTTGGTTGCAATTTTTGATATTATTTTTGGGTCTGTTATTATCTTTGTGTTTATTCCGAGCCCTGTGACTCTGTTTTTGTATGTGCACGGCTCTTGGATAGTGTTAGGTCTTGAAAAGCACATAAAATAAGAGGATAAGTCTAGTTTCTAATATTACAATAGCTTAACGTATTTTTTAGTTTCTTTAGAAAACCTTTGCCGTTTTTACAACCCATAGTTCGCTAGTCGTAGCAGAAATAGGACCCAAGGAGTCATTACATTATAGCCCGTTTTTTCCTTGGTTTATGGTCAGTCACATTTGGTGTCAGAACCCTTAACTTTAGCCGTTAGAGTCTTTGTTTGCAATTTCCATTCAGGTCAAGGTACTCCTTAGGTTTATTACTCGCTATGGTCTTTTGGGAAAACCCTTCAACGTCACAGATCTTACCACTTCCACTCGAACATAACTAGCCAATAAGAAATTAGTAGATCGTTTTCCCTCACCTATAGCCAAATATTGTACGTCCACTCCGAGTTTTTGTAAAATATGAAGTGTCTTCGAAGAGACACTCTCGTCTCAACTTCGAAACTGTTTATACCTAAAATAAAGCCTAGTACGTCCGAAGTCGCAATCATTCATTTAGATACAGTCCACTCTAGCACTCTAGTTATACGCGTTGTTTAATCGTCGCTAATACTGCCGACGCTGCAACGCACACATTACAGATAGCCAGGATGTCTATTTGTTGTTCGTGCGTTATCTGCCTGAGTTCGTCCGCTACGGTTTTGGAATTTTGTGCATTAATCAGTGCTAACCTTATTATTTGCGGAGATTCTGTGTTTTCACGTCTATTCCCCATAATCAGTCTTAGAGATTAAATTAGCTAACGCGAACTTGTAAGCCGGGCACTCCGGTGACCGCGATGAGTGATTGCAGGGCTTAAGCACGTGCTTGCAATTAATGCACTGCGGGTGTTCCTGTTTGTTAGGACATTCCTTGAACGCGTGTCCTTCGCTACCACAGTGACCGCAGACCTCCTCGGGCACTTTACAGTGTTTGGCCACGTGGCCAAACGACTAGCACTTATAACACCTGCTCACCACAAGATAGTCCCTCACCCTCAGCGAGTGCCATCCAACGTAGGCCCGATCTTGACTGAGGAGGGCTTCCCTTATATTCGGTGATACCTCCAGCACAATGTTTGTAGTTTTTCCGCTTCTGAAGCCGGTCTTGTGGAAAATTTTTATCTCTTCATTTCCCAGGGTGTTCAGGTTCTGTTGGTACATGGACTTTAGGAACTCAGTGTCAGAGATGGCGTTGGGGACATCGTAGACGATGACCCTTGGTTTTTTCCTAGCCGGGAGTCCGGCAACGAGTCCCGCAACCTCCAACTTGTCGCTCTTGAGCACTCGCTCCATGTCCTCCTTGGTCGCAGTTTCCACCAGCACACCATTGTTTGAAATTTTCTTCACGCCTCTAATTCTAAGTTTCTCTGTGGCCGGTGCAAGGCTGGTAACCAGCGTTTGCTTGGTGGCTTCGCTACTTTGAACAGGGGCTCCAGGTTTGGGATACAGGGCGACGATGTGGCGCACCACTGTCGACGAACATTGTGCCGGTTTTGGTACCGCTGGTGGTGCTGGTGCCTTAAGTCTATCGCCATAGGTCTTAGGCTTTTGCGCTGTTCTTTTTAATTCCTTGATGGAATTAGTTGCACCGAGCACGATTTTTTCCAGATTCCGTAATCTATCGTCCAGAGCTGTCGTCCCTTGTTGTCTCTGGTTGAGGCTCTCATTCTCTTGAGAAAGACGCGTGATGGTCTGTAGCATCTTGGCCGCGAACGTTTTAATGTGTTTGAGCTCCTTGTCGTTAACCTTCTCGATAATAAGGTTACTACAGTGCTGGACGAATGTTGTATATGCCAAGAATGTCGGACTGTTGATCGATGTTTGATTCTGACTGCCTGCCAGCTTTTCTTCGGGCCTTAGGCGAAGTCTTCGAAGAAGACCTGGAAGGCTTTGCAAATTCGTCGTCAATCGTGTCTGTTGCCTGCTTCTTCTTCAGTCTTCTCGCAAAAGAGTCACTATCACTCAGTTCTTCACCACTATGTTTTTCGTTACGTTTCGCAACACGTTTCGCGAGAGTAACATTCTCGGTCACTAACATCTCGTCGTACTCCATTGTGCCACTTTTTTATTAAATAAAGTTTTTTATTTTTACCCTACTTATATCTTACCGCTGAATCCAATCAACAAGCAAAAAAAAAGAAAACCTTATTAGCACGGCACTGGCGGTGTAAAGGGCACCGCGCCATATTGACACGGCACTCAAGACCCAAATCCAAAATTCTACAAATCTAAAGGGGCACTGCGCCCTATTGGCACAACATTGAGTCTAAGGGGCACTGCTCCCTAATGATACGGCACTGACCGCCAGATCAAGATGGCCGACCTCCCGACCACGTGGCGATAAAATCACTTAATTATTAATAACTACGCTATATCTTAACCGATTTCAGTCTAGCCGGTCTTTAAATGTTCAGAAAATTTTTCCGCACACGCACATATATAACACCTCTTGGCATAAATAGTTTTTCGCCGCACAAAAGGAAGCACGCCACAAAACGACACGTGCACGTGGCAAATATTTCGTTCACTAGTATTTACGTTATTACACGGAATTTTTACACAATTTCTCGCACACTACTGCACATTCACTAGTACTAAATACTAGATACAAATTCACAATTCTTCTCGCACTTCTTCCGCACGAAATTGCATTTCAATCACGGTGCGATGCGGGCATGTGCGCACGGGTCGCCGCCATGTTGGACACTAGTAGATAGGGACATCATCATCATCATCATTTCAACCTCAGCTATGCAGCAATCGAGCTCTCGCTCATAGCTGCCTTGGTTCTATTCTATTCATTTTGTTCTCGTTTAAATAGCTGGGTTCTCCGTTTGAGCCAATATAATCCTTGAGCATTGATTGACTCTGGAATTCAACTCGATGGTATTATTTTTCTTAAGGGCCTCTTAGACACCGGGTCCCTCAGCCAACAGAGTTCGCCGGTGTTTCGGTCCCATGCCACGAGGAGGCGGACCCAATTCTACTTTGTGTGTTCGTGTTTTCTATATATTCGCTCCGTTCCAGAATTATATTCTGGGCAACGGAGTTAAATTTTTGGAATGCCGATTTTGCATTTATTAGGCGTAACTTATGTTCTATCCACTGGGGCCTCTGATCACCTCTGATACTTTCGTACAGAGGGCAGCTCCCCAGAATATGGTCCACAGTTTCCTCGCAGTCATTGCACAGCGGACACTTACTCGTGGTGGCGGCTTTCCTCTTATAGAGGGATGCATTGAATGGTCCATAGCCGGTAATGAAGTACACACAGTGTCTTCCCGGCCAGAACCATCTATTTTCGGACTTAAAATCCACCAGTGGGATAAACTCGTAGGTCATACGACCGTGAGAGTTGTTATCCCACCTCTCTTGCCATTTTTCTCTAATCACTCGGTCAATTGTTCGATATTCTTCTTTAAGAATCTCGAGTGTTAGTTCATTTCGTTTTTCATAGGCATATCCCTCCCATTGTACCGACAAGTTCTTGCGAACTCGCGTACAAAGCCCTCTTTTTACAATTTCTAAGTCAATTGGAAGGACTCCAGCAATGACCTGCATCGCTGAAGTGGAGGTCGTTCTGCAAGCCTTCGTCATTATCAGCAAGATAGCTCTTTGAGCGGCAGTAACGTGTCTTGACACATGCGGTTTAATAGCCTTTTCCAGCCATGCTGTGGCACCATATGTTACGATTGGCAGAAATACCGCCTTATAAAGTATATTTAATATACTGGCCTTTATGCCCCATTCTTCGTGGGCGACTCGTCTTAGAGTCAGAATATACTTCACCACTTTGTCTCTTACATACTTAGCATGTTCAACAACGTTCATCTTTCTGTCTATAATCACACCAAGATGCTTGGTCTGTTCTACATATTTTATGTTCTTACAACCCAATTTTAAAATTGGTTGTCTGTCTTTTTGAAACTTGTCCTTTAGCATCATTGCACAAGTCTTATCAAGGGATAGCCTCAGCTTGTGCAATGTACACCACTTATCAAGTATACTCAGCACTTTCGTTCCCTTTTGTTCAAGCGTAGCTCCTGAATTGGCCTTGACCAGCAAGACCAAATCATCGGCATACGCTATCGTTTCTACTTCGCTTGCAGCGAAGTTTTTGTCAATTTCGTGCAGCAGCACGTCCATACACGAACACTACGCCACAGGTCCAATGACGGATCCCTGTGGGCAACCCTTTTTCATTGTGCTGGATATGCGTCTAGCGTTCGAGTTCGAATTGATGAGCATCTTTCTCCTCTTAAAGTAAAATTCAATCAATCGAACGATCGTACTGCTGCATTCAGATTCTTTTTGCTATGGCGGGCCACCATAGATTATCAAAGGCCCCCTTATCAGTATATTGCTCTTGGATTCTATTTACGAGTCAAAGGGATTGCTTTGTCTCAGCTCGTTCTAAGAGCACTTTTCAGGGACCGAGCAGCCGCGTCAGGGGTGCTGGTCGTCAGACGTTCTAAGAAGTCGTCGTCGAGTGTTTCATCGTGACAGGCCTTCAGGTAGTTCTAGTCGGCCTTTTTCAGGTGGTAACCAGACTTTTCACTTCGTCTGGCCACTACACCTGGTTTGACGCACATGAGCTTGATTTCGATGAGACTGTGATCGCTCATGTCACAGTCTTCTGATACGTTCTATTCTATGCGCCTCCCCAGCAAGTTGGGGTGATTAATGTCAAGTATATGTTAGACTCGCCTCTGCTTGTCACAAAGGTCGGTCTGGCGTTCATTCGATTTAAAACATGTAGATTGTTGACGCAGAGGAATCCTTCAAGAACCTTTCCCCTGTCGTCGGTACAGTTCGAATGCCATTGAATGGAATACGCATTAGTATCAATAGTCAGTATTATGTTCTTATCTCTCAACCTGTTTAATTGAGCTTCAACCTTCTCGAGGATGGGCTCTATCGCAAGTGAATATTGGCAATAGGCATTAATAATGTAGATTTCATCAAGCCCAGGTTTGATGCAAAAGCACATAACATGTGCTGTGTCTTCAAGTCCTACTTGAAAGACCTCGACATTTCTGTCTGCTACTACAGCTGCAACCCAAGAGCTCTTGTAGCTCGGCTGCAGTATCGTCTTTCGACTCGAATAGCCTTTGACTCTGCCTTGGTAGGCATGCGGCTCCTGAAGACAGAGTACTTGGAGACTCCGTTCCTCTAATTTCTTTAGGAGGTTGGACGCTGCAGCAGCAAACCTCTGGGCATTGATTTGTGCGAGCGCGAACATTCCGGGCTTAGCCTAGATCTGTAAAGCTCGACTTGACGGACATAGACCGGGCAGGTCTTAGACGTGACCAAATGGTCAGTCTTTTCTTTCTTTGCCCTCGTGCAGTTTATGCACTTGGGCTTTTCTCTCTTTGATTTGCAGTCACCTTTTAGGTGACCGCTCTCTCCACAGCTCTCGCATGTGGCCTTTTCAGCCTTGCATGCTTTCGCTACGTGTCCGTAACCATGGCACTTAAAGCACCTGGTTACGTTTATGTATTCGCGGACTCTATAAGAGCTCCAATACATATAAACTTTGCCCCTGGAGACCAGCTCCATGAATTCTGGTCGTGGCATTTCCACGATCCAGTTCTTATTTTTGTTTTTCGTTATGAAGCTGTGCCTGAAGTGGACGGCTTCAGCAAGCTTCTTTATTTCTGCCTCACATTTGTTCGGAAAATTCTTTGTTAAAAGATCTTCCTTTAGATCATCGGCAGTGTGTTCTGAGTCCACATCGTAAATGATTACGCTGGGACTCAGCTTCTTGGGCTCCTCTACTCGGAGCCCGGCTTTGGCTAGCGAGGAGCGCTTGATTATATCCGCGTCCTCTTTACTGCCTAATTCTACAATTACGCCCTTAGAGCGCATTTGTCTTATCGACTTTATTTTCAGTTTGGCCCTTTGGGGCCCGAGTTCTTTCGTGAGAGATTTTTTAATCTCCTCACTTGTTCTTTTGTCGCTGTCCTTACTGGGGCGGATCAGTAGGACATCCGACCTTTCTTTCTTCGTAGCTTTTGCTACTGCTATCAAGGGGGCTGCTACCCTTGTAGGAGCGCTTCCCGCAGCGCATGCTTTCGCATTCGACTGCGGCACCGGCGGATTTGCCTTTATGGCAACATTTTGCGCTTTCAGCTTCTCGTTCTCGATGACGAGTTCGAGAAGCTTTTTCTCCATCAGGCCCCATTTGGCCATCACTGTCTTTATGGTCGCTAAGCTGACCTTACTATTTTCGCTCAATAGAGCGTTTTCGAGGTCTGACCTCATGTTTCTGATTTCGTTGAGGTGAGAGCCGCCACAGCTCTCCACCTCCATTTCTGACTCTACCGAGTCTGTTTGCATCACTGGGGGAGTAGTCCCCCTCAGCCTTTTTCTCTTCGGTGCGCTGGTGGACGCCTTCCTCGTCGCACCAGCGCTCTTTAGTGACTCATCATCAGAGGAGCTGGTAGTGGTCAGCTCCTCTGTTTTCTCGTGTTTGGTTGTTTTAGGTTTAAGTGAAATCATATTTTGTGGTTGGGCCCACTTCAACATGAGAGCATCCATGGGCCCCAAAAAGCAACGTATGAAAAGAGGTCGATCTGGGCAGAGCATCGTTACCCAGACAAGCCAATATACCACCGGGGATTGGCAGGTTCTCGGGGACCGGACGCTAGATACAGATGCACTCACCTGTACACGTTACGGCGCCTAGTCCGTCTCGTGCCCCGTCGTCGCGCCCGCACAGCTTGAGGTTAAGGATTCTTTTATAGAGGCGCTCATCCTCGCGGTTCAGCCGGTAAAGGCAAGACCCCCGTTCCTGCGAAACATGACCACAGGTTTACGGTGTGTGCGTGGCTCAAGTTACCCCGGGTTCGTTAGGCCCGTACTGCAACACCGAAGCACTGTCTTGCGACAGCCAGCGTGTCAGCAGCCCCTGAGGTTTTTCGTGTCTCTTTCGGGGATCCCATTCTCATTTGTGTACATTACAATTCTATTCATACATAGTTGCTCCTTTTTTATCAGTTGCATCCAATGATTTCCTTTCAATTTTTGGCTACTGTTATTTCGCCGTGGTGGTCCCCGTCCACCGGTTCGACGATATCGCTCGCAATTGTGAATGCCTCGATAGGATGCTGGCTAGTGGCTGTGGGTTCCACGCCACAAGGACCGTCCGGACGGTCCCAACGATCCACGTTCATCACCGGGCCTCACGTCGTAACAGAGCACCCGATGTGGTTAGCTTCGCAGGCTGACGGCAAGCCGCCCCCTGTATATCCCGAGCACTGTCTGGTAACTGCAAGGACAGGCCATTTCATGGATACAGACCGTAGGGCTAGAGCCACTGACGGAGTCCAGTGACTCCCCCCTGAATGAACGCTTCACGGCCTATTGCCGCAGAGTCAAGCTCTCACCAACACCCGTGAACATCGTACAAGTCGAGGTCACCTCGTCTCATATGCCCCGTGAGGGGATTTGCCACTTACTTTTAGTAGGTAATATAGGGGGGTTCTAACCCAGGTCCTCTGAGGGGGGGTGAGGTGCAGGGGGGTCTGCCGCGCGGGGGGAATGACGTCACGCGGGGAGGGGGGTCTGCCGCGCGGGGGAATGACGTCACGCGGGGAGGGGGGTCTGCCGCGCGGTGGGGGGTGACGTCACGCGGGGAGGGGGGTCAGCCCCATGACGTCACGCGGGGTGGGGGGTCAGCCGCGCCCGGGAATGACGTCACGCGGGGAGAGGGGCCCGGCGCGAACGATGGCCTCGTTGACCGCGGGGTGGGGGGTCCGATGCGAACGATGGATGAGGTGACCGCGGGGGCAGGGGTCCGACGCGAACGATTGATGGGGAGACCGCGGGGGCAGGGGTTTCCGCTCGACGGCCCGCGGGGAAGGGGGGATTTTACCTTAGTTTTTTATGTGGCGTACCGTGGGAAAAAATGGCGTACCGTGGGAAAAAATGGCGTGCCGTGGGAAAAAATGGCGTGCCGTGGGAAAAAATGGCATGCCGTGGGAAAAAAAGGTAAATGAAGATATTTTTTTAAATAATATTTTTCAATAATGATTAAATAATTTTTATTTTTTCATTATCATAAATCAATGGAGTACATACAAAAGTCGTTGAATTAAAATATTTAATTGAATCTGAATAAAAAGAGGTACAAATTACATAGACTGCACGTAAGTGCAATGTTCGTACCCCCTCTACACTTTCACATTTTCGATAGCAACACCGCAGAGAATCGTTCCTTTCCGTAATATTGCGGCCTCCTTCACGACAAAGGTATCGTTATCTCCAATTGATAGGAGCACCATATCGGTTCGTGAATAGGTTTCTTAGTGAAAGGAATTTGTTTAGAAAAAATGTAAAATTTTCTGTTGTTAAATTAAAAAAGATTTCTTTATTTTAATATCGTACCCCCTCTACACTTTCACACTTTCGATAGCAGCACCGCAGAGAATCGTTCCTTTCCGTAAAATCGTCAGAGTTATGAGAGAGAGATAGAAAGAGAGAGAGAGAGAAAAGAGGACAAGAAATGGAGATTGGTTAGAGATATGTAGTAGCATCGGGAAAAACGAGGTGTGACAAAGTTTCATCAAATCAAATGGGCAGCATCTCCCGAGGGTCTCCTCCGCGACCGGAAGTGGCGGCAGCCGGGGTGAAAAGAGAAGTGTCACATGAAACAAACCTGTCGATAGAATGTAAATGAAGAGAAAAGTGATTATCTTTAAGAAAGTTTTGAAGTAGGATTAAAGGAACATTGTACACTTATCTTTAGATATGTGGCTTTAAAATAAATCTTGTATCGTTCAAAAAAATGTATTTGAATTTAAGATTAGTGAAGCGAGCGTTTCGTAAGATTAGAATATTCAAGGACACGATCGACACAGTGTTAACGTGCCTTAACAGAGATGAAAGTCGTTTTTAAATACTAAATTCGTTCTTTAACGAGGTTGTGAAAATTATGATTTAGGAGATATGGGGGAAAAAGGTAATTTTAAGGTAAATGAAAATATTTTTCAATATTGAAATAATTTTTTTATTTTTTTATGCCCATAATTCAATGCTGTACATGATAACAATAATAACATTACATGATATTGGCTATTTATTACAAGCTTCATAAAGAATATCATCTAAAGCGTATGCCAATAATTCGCAATCTACAAGCGATTCGCTATCAAACGTACCGCTCTCACATATCGCTTTCGCAGCATGGCATGCATCGGTGACATTGCAACGTTTGGATGAGGTGACCGCGGGGGCAGGGGTTTCCGCTCGAAGGACCAACGACGGCCCGCGGGGAAGGGGGGATTTTATCTTAGTTTGTTAAGTGGCGTACCGTGGGAAAAAATGGCGTACCGTGGGAAAAAATGGCGTGCCGTGGGAAAAAAGGCAAATGAAGATATTTATTAAATAATATTTTTCAATAATGATGATGAAATAATTTTTATTTTTTTTCATTACCATAAATCAATGTAGTACATACAAAAGTCGTTGAATTAAAATATTTAATTGAATCTGAATAAAAAGAGGTACAAATTACAGCAATTCATATTCGGTTTCCACTAGACCAGGCGAAATGGACTGTAATGGAAAAATAAAAGTTCAAGATAAAAAAATTTATTAAACAACTACTTGTTATATTGCAAAATATTTATTTTTGTTTTATTTACAAATGTCAGTTGTCATTTTTTTATGTTAAAACGATTAGCAAAATAATTAACAGTATTCGATCACTTTTACATTGTTTTCGCGAACTGGTGTTTACAAGCAATTCTTTGATAAGAACGGTCTCAGTAGTTTGCAATGCGAAGAGAACACAATCGGATACGTCTTCTTTTGGTTTCAAAGCCAAACGAGGGTTTTTCTTTCAACCACTGTGAAGTCATTTTCGGTTTCCACTAGACCAGACGAAATGGACTGTAATGGAAAAAATAAAAGTTCAAGATAAAAAATAAAATTTCAAACAGTTAATGATCTTGGAACTGAAAGTAAAAACTTACAATGATTTTGATGTTTGATTCAAGTTGTGACAATTCAGATCTGAGACATTCTGTCATGGCAGTCAAAGCAAATTTACTGGCAATATAAGCTGGGGACACTGGACGATCACAAGTGACGGGCACCTTAAATCCATAGATATCATTGATGCTCACAATGATGCCATCGTTGGTTCCTGGAAGAAGAAATAGTAAAGCAAATATTCAATTTCACTGATGAAATATGTTCTTACAATTTTTTGACTAATAGAAGGTACTTGCCCTTTCTCTCCATTAGCTTCCGAGCTCCTTTGGTCATACAAGTTAGTCCAAGGAAATTCACCTCTAAGATCTTCTTCCAGCACTTTGATTTAATACAAAAGACCAAAAAAGAATTTGAGAATCTTAATCCGACTTTGGGGATATTTGCATAGTTCTTAGCTTGATATTGTTTTTCATAGAGTATGCAATCTTTGAAAAGCGATATCAATTACCAGATCTCACCACGTGGAGGTGACTACGCTTAGAGACCCACCTGAAATTTCATTGGATTAATATATGTTGTAACTATTTTAAACCTAAATAGCTTGCAATGCGAAGAGAACACAATCGGATACGTCTTCTTTTGGTTTCAAAGCCAAACGAGGGTTTTTCTTTCAACCACTGTGAAGTCATTTTCGGTTTCCACTAGACCAGACGAAATGGACTGTAATGGAAAAAATAAAAGTTCAAGATAAAAAATAAAATTTCAAACAGTTAATGATCTTGGAACTGAAAGTAAAAACTTACAATGATTTTGATGTTTGATTCAAGTTGTGACAATTCAGATCTGAGACATTCTGTCATGGCAGTCAAAGCAAATTTACTGGCAATATAAGCTGGGGACACTGGACGATCACAAGTGACGGGCACCTTAAATCCATAGATATCATTGATGCTCACAATGATGCCATCGTTGGTTCCTGGAAGAAGAAATAGTAAAGCAAATATTCAATTTCACTGATGAAATATGTTCTTACAATTTTTTGACTAATAGAAGGTACTTGCCCTTTCTCTCCATTAGCTTCCGAGCTCCTTTGGTCATACAAGTTAGTCCAAGGAAATTCACCTCTAAGATCTTCTTCCAGCACTTTGATTTAATACAAAAGACCAAAAAAGAATTTGAGAATCTTAATCCGACTTTGGGGATATTTGCATAGTTCTTAGCTTGATATTGTTTTTCATAGAGTATGCAATCTTTGAAAAGCGATATCAATTACCAGATCTCACCACGTGGAGGTGACTACGCTTAGAGACCCACCTGAAATTTCATTGGATTAATATATGTTGTAACTATTTTAAACCTAAATAGCTTGCACCTGTAAAGAAGAACACAGAAAACAAATTATCAGGTTTCACCACGCGGAGGCGACTACGCTTGGGGGATCCACCTGAAATGCAATTATATAGTTTTAACACATTTACCCGATCTCACCACGTGGAGGTGACTACGCTTAGAGACCCACCTGAAATGCATGGATTAATATATGTTGTAACTATTTTAAACCTAAATAGCTTGCACCTGTGAAGAAGAAAACAGAAAACAAATTACCAGGTCTCACCACGTGGAGGTGACTACGCTTAGGGGCCCACCTAAAAAAAAGAAATGCAATTATATAGTTTTAGGAAAGTGTTTTTTAACGTCTAATGTTTTTAGCGAGCCGATATTCTAAAGAATTTGCGTCTAGGGTCTCCACTGTAATATCCCGCTTCACATTATGTCCGAGGATATCACTTAACCACTTTGCTTTTCTAGTCCTTTCACATATATTACTCCAGGAGCTTCTTCTTCTTCTTCCATTGCACCCACTGCTGTGTTAAGTAAACGTTTTACCATGCCGTATGGATTTATGAAGCTTGTAATAAATAGACAATATCATGCCATATTATTATTATTATTATTATTAGTATTATAGGTACAACGTAAATATATGTTTAACTATATTATTATTATTATTATTATTACTATTATAGGTACAACGTAAATATATATGTTTAACTATATTATTATTATTATTATTATTATTATTATTATTATTACTATTATAGGTAAAACGTAAATATATGTTTTAACTATATTATTATTATTATTATTACTATTATAGGTACAACGTAAATATATGTTTTAACTGATTATTATTTCACACACACACACACACACACACACACACACACATAACCCTATTCTAGAGTTGAGTAGTGAACCAATTATGTAGTTTTAGCACATTTTGCATTGCACAGTTCTTGGTGTGTTTATCACAGTGGAATGTGTTTTTGACGTCTAATGTTTTTAGCGAGCCGATATTTTCAAAGTTTGTGTCTATGGTCTCCACTATAATATCCCGCTTCACATTATATCCAATGATATCACTTAACCACTTTTGTTTTTCTAGTCCTTTCACGTATATGACTCCAGGAGCTTCTTCTTCTTCTTCCATCGCTCCCACCGCTGTGTTAAGTAAACGTCTTACCATGCCGTACGGAACGTCGCCATCTTCCCAACTTAATCCATGATGGTTTTTTCCAAGCCACAAAGCTTGCGCCTTCTCACATTTCGTGAGCACATTCCATGGCACAGGACTCACAAACATATGATGTACCAGAATTGTCCCTTTCCGCAATATTGCGGCCTCCTTCACGATAAAGGTCCCATCGTAAATAAAGCCTTGAAGGTCTGCGAAGGTTGGCACGTCCATGTTGTTGTTGTTGTTGTTGTTGTTGTTGTTGATGATGATAATAATGATGATGATAATGTAACGTTGACTGACTGACTCGAGGTTTACATATGAAGACTGTACTCCGCCCGCGACGTATCC
>JAOPTO010000730.1:0-40000 GCA_033822845.1 Tetrapedia diversipes | reverse complement strand
AAGCTTCATAAATCCATACGGCATGGTAAAACGTTTACTTAACACAGCAGTGGGTGCAATGGAAGAAGAAGAAGAAGCTCCTGGAGTAATATATGTGAAAGGACTAGAAAAGCAAAAGTGGTTAAGTGATATCCTCGAACATAATGTGAAGCGGGATATTAAGATTCTCAAATTCTTTTTTGGTCTTTTGTATTAAATCAAAGTGCTGGAAGAAGATCTTAGAGGTGAATTTCCTTGGACTAACTTGTATGACCAAAGGAGCTCGGAAGCTAATGGAGAGAAAGGGCAAGTACCTTCTATTAGTCAAAAAATTGTAAGAACATATTTCATCAGTGAAATTGAATATTTGCTTTACTATTTCTTCTTCCAGGAACCAACGATGGCATCATTGTGAGCATCAATGATATCTATGGATTTAAGGTGCCCGTCACTTGTGATCGTCCAGTGTCCCCAGCTTATATTGCCAGTAAATTTGCTTTGACTGCCATGACAGAATGTCTCAGATCTGAATTGTCACAACTTGAATCAAACATCAAAATCATTGTAAGTTTTTACTTTCAGTTCCAAGATCATTAACTGTTTGAAATTTTATTTTTTATCTTGAACTTTTATTTTTTCCATTACAGTCCATTTCGTCTGGTCTAGTGGAAACCGAAAATGACTTCACAGTGGTTGAAAGAAAAACCCTCGTTTGGCTTTGAAACCAAAAGAAGAAGTATCCGATTGTGTTCTCTTCGCATTGCAAACTATTGAGACCATTCTTATCAAAGAATTGCTTGTAAACACCAGTTCGCGAAAACAATGTAAAAGTGATCGAATACTGTTAATTATTTTGCTAATCGTTTTAACATAAAAAAATGACAACTGACATTTGTAAATAAAACAAAAATAAATATTTTGCAATATAACAAGTAGTTGTTTAATAAATTTTAATACCATGTACATACTTCATAAGCAATTACTTTGTAATAAAAAAAAAACATTTTATTCGTTAATAACCTGACGTAATACATAAGAGAGCAAACACTTATAAAATAGTAAAATTAAACTTTTTTTATTTAAGCTTATTTGATATTAAATAAATTATATTATTTCATAGTAAACATTAAGGTAATTTGAAATTAAACTAATCTTACGAAACGCTCGCTTCACTAATCTTAAATTCAAATACATTTTTTTGAACGATACAAGATTTATTTTAAAGTCACATATCTAAAGATAAGTGTACAATGTTCCTTTAATCCTACTTCAAAACTTTCTTAAAGATAATCACTTTTCTCTTCATTTACATTCTATCGACAGGTTTGTTTCATGTGACACTTCTCTTTTCACCGTAATGACCCACGAAACGCCACTTAACGCGCAGTGGAAGAGGAAGAGGCGGAGTATCAAATTACGCGGAGCCGCCTCATCGCTGTCGAGATATCCATGTAGAATAAATAAGAAGAGATTTCGATTAAATATTTAATTCGACGACTTTTGTATGTACTACATTGAATTATGATAATGAAAAATAAAAAGTATTTCATCATTATTGAAAAAATATTATTTATATTCGGGCTGTCTAAAAACAAAACAAAAAAATTTGATGCTTATCGACGGACATTATAGTCCTTAAAATTATTTTTAATTAAACGTTCTTTAAAAAAGTGGATTGTAATAATCACAAGCATACTCAATATCGCATCAATTACAACTTATTTTAAAAATTACTTTGTATTAAAATAAAGAAATCTTTTTTAATTTAACAGCAGAAAATTTTACATTTTTCTAAACAAATTCCTTTCACTAAGAAACCTATTCACGAACCGATATGGTGCTCCTATCAATTGGAGATAACGATACCTTTGTCGTGAAGGAGGCCGCAATATTACGGAAAGGAACGATTCTCTGCGGTGCTGCTATCGAAAGTGTGAAAGTGTAGAGGGGGTACGAACATTGTATAGAACATATGTATTACTGGTTATGTGAAAATACGCAAACCGTCGATAATAAGTTTCAACTATTTTTAAATGTCATAAAACGTTGCAATATCACCGATGCATGCCATGCTGCGAAAGCGATATGTGAGAGCGGTACGTTTGATAGCGAATCGCTTGTAGACTGCGAATTATTGGCATACGCTTTAGATGATATTCTTTATATTGAATTATGGAAAATAAAAAAAAAAAAATTGTTTCAATATTGAAAAATATTTTTCATTTACCTTAAAATTACCTTTTTTCCTCATAACGCTTAAATCATAATGTTCACAACCTCGTTAAAAAAATTATTATCATCCACATGATCTCGTCGCAAATCGCGGAAAATAGGTAGCAGGCAGCCGCCGCATTGTCAGCGCTTGATAGGACGAGTATCAAATTACGCGGAGCCGTCTCATCGTAGTCGAGTTATCCATGTAGAATAAATAATAAGACAGCTTCAGAATATAACATTAAAGATTTCGGAGAAGTAAAATCAATTCTCGGAATAAAAGTCAGTCGAGAAAAAGATAACATATATTTCGATCAGAAAAAATTATATACTGAGGTTACCTATATGAATTGCTGTAATTTGTACCTCTTTTTATTCAGATTCAATTAAATATTTTAATTCAACGACTTTTGTATGTACTACATTGATTTATGGTAATGAAAAAATAAAAATTATTTCCTCATCATTATTGAAAAATATTATTTAATAAATATCTTCATTTGCCTTTTTTCCCACGGCACGCCATTTTTTCCCACGGTACGTCATTTTTTCCCACGGTACGCCACTTAACAAACTAAGATAAAATCCCCCCTTCCCCGCGGGCCGTCGTTGGTCCTTCGAGCGGAAACCCCTGCCCCCGCGGTCACCTCATCCAAACGTTGCAATGTCACCGATGCATGCCATGCTGCGAAAGCGATATGTGAGAGCGGTACGTTTGATAGCGAATCGCTTGTAGATTGCGAATTATTGGCATACGCTTTAGATGATATTCTTTATGAAGCTTGTAATAAATAGCCAATATCATGTAATGTTATTATTGTTATCATGTACAGCATTGAATTATGGGCATAAAAAATAAAAAAATTATTTCAATATTGAAAAATATTTTCATTTACCTTAAAATTACCTTTTTCCCCCATATCTCCTAAATCATAATTTTCACAACCTCGTTAAAGAACGAATTTAGTATTTAAAAACGACTTTCATCTCTGTTAAGGCACGTTAACACTGTGTCGATCGTGTCCTTGAATATTGCACTTACGTGCAGTCTATGTAATTTGTACCTCTTTTTATTCAGATTCAATTAAATATTTTAATTCAACGACTTTTGTATGTACTACATTGATTTATGGTAATGAAAAAATAAAAATTATTTCATCATCATTATTGAAAAATATTATTTAATAAATATCTTCATTTGCCTTTTTTCCCACGGCACGCCATTTTTTCCCACGGCACGCCATTTTTTCCCACGGCACGCCACATAAAAAACTAAGATAAAATCCCCCCTTCCCCGCGGGCCGTCGAGCGGAAACCCCTGCCCCCGCGGTCACCCCATCCATCGTTCGCGTCGGACCCCTGCCCCCGCGGTCACCTCATCCATCGTTCGCGTCGGACCCCCCACCCCGCGGTCAGCGAGGCCATCGTTCGCGCCGGGCCCCTCTCCCCGCGTGACGTCATGGGGCTGACCCCCCACCCCGCGTGACGTCATCCCCCGCGCGGTAGACCCCCCTCCCCGCGTGACGTCATGGGGCTGACCCCCCTCCCCGCGTGACGTCATTCCCCGCGCCATGGACCCCCCTCCCCGCGTGACGTCATTCCCCCCGCGCGGCAGACCCCCCTGCACCTCACCCCCCCTCAGAGGACCTGAGTTAGAATCCCCCTATATTAACTACTGAGATATAATTACCCTTTCAAAAGTTTTGCTTATATGTGGTAAGAGTGCAATCGGTCTATATGAATCCAACAAAGTTAAATCAGAATCCACACGCTTCGGCATAACAGTAATTTTTGCAACTTTCAAACATGCAGGGAAAGTTCTGTCCCTTAAACGCTTATTATATAAACACAAAATTATATCACTTCTCATACTGCATGTCTTAATAATTTCAGACGTAATTCCATCAAGGCCTGGAGCCTTACGATTTTTAGTTTTATTAATCATCGTATTGACTTCACTTCATAAGTAGTACCCGGTTCCACATTGCAATTTCTGTGTTGAGCTGTTTTTCTTCTCACTTGCGAATGATAATCTGTTTCGAAACTTAATTCGTCAATCATAACAAACTTCTTACACAAGGTATTCACAGAATTCTTCCAACTTACAGTAAATTCTCCATTCGGCATGGTCAGTGTACCGACATTGGGTAAAGCTTCCAATTTATTTCTGACGATCTTTTGAATCATACCCCAAGGGTCCCGGTTTACTTCTTCCTGAACAAAGTTTTTCCAAAACAAAATTTTACATTTACGAATTTCCGCCACATAATCGTTACGAGCTCGTCTATATTGATCAATAAGATTATCATGTGAATGTCCAGTATGAAGTCTGCGCGCTCTAGATAATGCTTCATGCTTCCTTCTCACATCTTTTCTCAACTTAGTAATAGAGTGTCCACCAAGGAACAGACTTCTTACTTCTTTTCTTCAACGGTATAGCATTCATACAAGCTCGATTTATAAGTCTGTTCATCATTTTCGCCAAAGCACTAGGCTCAAGATTACGCAAGCTGGTCAAAGTGTCAACTGAAAATACATTATCCAATGAGGATATAAATTTATCCCAATCAGCAGCTTTTATAATATACATTTTATTATTTATGCGATTACATAAATACGTCCCGGTCGGATTTACTTCATGAACAATCATACTATGGTCGGAAGCTCCAACGAGATCAGTTACTTCCCAATTTAATATATATCTCGAAAACTGCGGAGTACGGAGTAATATCAATATTAGATGCATCATGAGCACCAGCGTAGGTAGTTAACCTGGATGGCTTGTTCAATAAAATCAAATTGTCTGCAAGAATAAAATCTTCTAGTTTCATACCATTACTGTCCGTTTCGTTTGAAAACCAGGAGAAATATTTAGCATTTGAATCCATGTGTATAATAACCTTATCTAAACTTAACTTTGATAAACACACCTCCAATATATTAATAAAACGTTCAGTAGGAATAAAAAAACTGGCAGTACACATCTACTACATAATAACTTAATCTACCGTATGTAATTTGAAACACTTGCATATGTGCATTTTCTAAATGTAAAATAGGAAAACAATCTAGGTCTTTTGATACCACCGCCGCAACCCATGGGGGATTAGCCTTTGGCGAAATCATTTGCATGTTTGCTATACTATAACCACGCACCACGTTATTGTACGCATACGGCTCTTGAATGGCCACAACATGAAACATATTATCACTTAGAAGTTTTCGAATTTCCGCAGCCACAGCAGACGATCTCTGCGCGTTTATCTGCGCAATCATTAGAGCCATTGCACTTTATTTTTGTATAAGTCTACAGCACGTAGGTACTCCGGGCAGTAGATAGGGACAACTAATGTATAACTTGAGTTGTGAGTGCCTAACGCTGGCTCAAACGTGCCTCAAGCTTTGTGGCCTATCGAATGTGGTCTTGAAGGTGCGTTTATCCTCTGCGAAGAGTCACATCCGTAGGTGTTGTGGTCGGCGGGTTTGGACAAACCCTCTCTTCACCATTTAAGCGTCATTAGGGAGGTAGACCGTCCCTAGAGGGAGTTGACCCGCTCAGCCGTTTAACTAAACGTTATCCAGCGGGGACCACGAAGAGGCGGGATTACCAGCTTTCGCTCAGTCTCATGCAGGCAAGCTCTTTGTGCAATGCGCGAGTGTTCGGTAAGGTGTTGTTTTTCTACTCTTCCGCTTTGGTTCGCCTTTCGACTCCTGCGTAGACCTCTGCGGCTTCTTACCATGTACGTTCTTCTTTTCAGGTACCTTCCTTGATAATCTATTGCGATTTTCTTCCCATTCCTCTCTTGAATTCATCCCGTCTGTCACGTACTTGTAAAATGTGTCATACATATCGCTCGATACAAGATCTCGGTAATCGCATGGCCATTGTCTATCGCTATTCCTATTCTTCTCTTCCAGTTCCTTTCTTATTTATTTTAATGGTTCGCACTCAAGAATTCCAAATTAAACTGTGTCCGCCTGTCCACAAGTACATCTGTCAATTCCAGTTACCCCAAGTCTTATTAAATTTTGTTTAAAATTTCCGTGTTCTGACACTGTTTGCACTGTATAGTGGTTGTGGTGTATCAATTCGGCATCAAGTCTTTCTTGTATGTTTCGGAAGAACTTGTATTTTATTCTGCGCAATTGCCCTGCGCTCTACTCTTGTTATCATTTCTTCACCGTTTCACTCCCAATTTTGCATTTAGTTTCTTGAAGTTCTGTTTCTGTTAACTGTAGTTGTGGTTCATATTGCATGGAAGGGTGTTGAAATTTTCTGCCTTTAGGTAGGTGTTATGTACTGATCTTTTCCATTAGATCTTTTGATTTTTTTTAGGTATTTCTGAGATTGCTGCTTGGATAATTGCTGATTCTATTTTCGTTGCTAAGTCCGTTGCCGTTCCTGTGGTTTCTATTGCTGTGTGTTTGTTTGTTAGGTTTTCAAATCCTTCTATGTATCTGTCCCAGTTTACTTTCTTTATATTGTATCTATTGCTTTTTATTGTGGTCATTTTGTTCGAGGCAGTGGCGAGGTCCATGGTTATAAGGTTGTGATCACTAGTTGCTGTGCCATTATGTACTTTCCAATTTTTGTGGGCCGAATTAATGTTGCTGCTAGCTGCTGCAATATCTATATTTTCCTATCCGCATGTGTTGTCGAATGTGAATGTTTCAGACATTACATTTACTACGTGAAGCCGGTGCTGCAAAAGCAACTCCTCAAGAGCATCCCCTTTAGAGTTTGGATGTTTACTGAACCATGTGAAAGCTTTTGCATTAGTATCCATAGAGAGTATTTTTTTGGTCTTTGCAAACAGTTCATTATTTTGTCTAAGTGCTGGAGATAAGGTTATATGGGTCTACAGTGCCGTAGATACGCATTAATATCATAGAACCTTCTTTTTCCTGACCTAACTTGTACACATGTTATGTGAGTGTTATTAAACATTCTGTTTTTAATACGTCAAAGTCCTTGTTAAAAATGGCTATTGCAGCCTTGATTCTTTCGTTTGTCCCAATTCTGGATATTACTTTTGTGTCTGTTATAATGTTTCTGTTTATTCGAAGTTCTGTGACCCTGTTTTTGTGTGTGTATAGTTCTTGGTTGGATATCTATGTGCTTCTCATCTGTTATTTGTCTGAGTTCATCTGTTACATCGTTTTTTTCTGAGTTTCTGTTTCCTGTTTTATGCGACACCTTTATCTCTTCCTCGAATTTAGTTTTCGGTATGCCTTCGAGATTTTGTTGCCGCAGCGCCGAGGACTCATTTTCGTTTGCTTCGGTGGGGACACCGTAAATAATGAGTTGCGACTTCTTTTTGATCGGTTGTCCCGTAACTGATCCAGTTGTTTGTAATTTCTTATTGTTTATTACGCGTTCCAGGTCATCCTTTGTTTTGGTATCAACAAGAATTCCATTGTTAGCGATTTTTCTAACTCCACGAATTTTTAGTTTTTCTATAGCTGGCACAATCTTACGCATTAGTGTGGCTTACGTTGCTTCACTACTATTTATCTCGCTCCGGGTGCGTGGATAAATCGTTGCTACATGTCGCGGGGGTTTGCCTGTGGGGAGATCAAGTTTGGCTACTGCAGGTGCTTTTAACTTATCCGCGTAAGTGGTTGGTTTCTTTGCTTCGGACTTTAATTTGTTTATGCTCTCTGTGGCACCTTGAATTGCTTCTTCAAGTTTCCTGAGTTTATTACCTATATGGTTCGGATTGTATTTTCTGCGTCGTAACTCCTCATTTTGCTCAGACAGGCGAAGAATCAGCGTCATCATGGCAGAGACCTTGTTCTTAATTTCGAAAAGGTCATCTTCATCTATGTCCTCGAGGTCAAAATTTTGACATTTTGCTTCAAATTTTATCATCCATTTGATTTCCCTCTCGTTTTCAGCCATTGCATCACATTTCGTTTCCCTTTCCGGGACTGCTGAGCATTATTTATTATATACGGAGCGATATGCGGAGCGGTATGAACGCGTCTGCACACATAGGCACCATCATGGATACTAGTAGATAGGGACAACTATTATTCTACATTTATGGGGAGCTGATAAGGCAGCAAGCGCATTTGCTGCTGCTCTGCCGTGGAGAGGCGTGCGCCAATTCCCAGCAATGTTGGGGTGTGTAAACCACAGCGAAGGGTCACATCCGTAGGTCTTATGGATGACGCACCTGGAAAATCCCTCTCATCACAAATCAAGCATCATAAGGGAGGTAGACCATCCCTTTCGGGAGGTGACCCACTTTGCCGTTTGGTCAGCAATTCACTGGGGATTACCAACGAAACGTTGCCACGTGGAGACGGGGTCGCCAGCGACTGCTCGGTCTCATGCGGTCAAGACCTGGGATTTAATCACCACGCAAGGACACATCCCTGTGTAGGGGGTGCCCGCGTTGTTTGCGCGGTGGGTTTCTTAATGCACGTCCTCTGCTCCTTACTTCTTCTTGATCTGATTTGTATCGTCTCTATGTTTCCTCTTTGTTCTTAATGACGGCATCTGCAAATCTGCTGAGATTGCGGCGCGTACTTTCTCGTGCCAACTCCGCCAGTGTGCATGGCCACACCACACCTTCCCTTCCTATTCCCTCCTGAATTTCTTTTCGTTCTCTTTACAATAGTATATGATGTGCTCCACAGTGCCCAGTTGACCACATCGGCACCAATCAGTTTCTGATAATTTGGGACGGTGTAGTGAGCTCATTATTCCTCCGTGTCCCGTGAGGATTTGCGCTATATTGTGGCTGATTCCATTATTTACAAGCTGCATTCTTTTCCTTGTGTTCCCCAAGAATTCCCTTTTTATTCCACTTCTTTCGGAGGCATCCCATTTTAACCGTCAAGTTTAATGGTTTCCACCCGTATCCGCTTTCTTATTGAATTTACAGTCCTTTCAGTGACTGACTCTGTTGATGGTGTGTAGTGAATGATTCCTATTTGAAATTTAACGTTTTTCCTTAAATAGCAGCACGCTATCCTCTCTCGAAGAACTAGATGTATCTGGCGCGTTGCGAAGCTCTTAATCGAAATGATGGCCAGGATACTTAAATAACAATTTGGTTAATGACGGTTTTTGCGCCAGACCATCAGTCATTATTACACTCTGCAATAAAACAGTGCAAATAATGAGACTTTCAGGCGTAGAATTTTGCAAGGTACAACCCCAAATCACCCCTTGCGTGGGCCGTACCTTCCTCCTAAAAGGATGACCGACGAATCATCTTGTTCTTGGAGTGGTATCCGCCCGGCCAAGGGCATGTATATATTGATAGCGCTTGGCAGGCGAAAAACACTAATAGTCGATCAGTCAACTCAAACGTACCGTTTTTCGATTTGTAAGGGCCACGATATAACACACAAACATTTAATTTAAAGTTACTTTCAATGTATCAAGAATAAAGGATCAAGTGTTTCTTTAGTCACTACACCGGCATTATTATTATACAGTCCACTTACATATAGCTAGTCGCACAAAGTTAATTCGGCGTGAGACGTACAAGTTTAACTACCCAGATACTGACGATGGAATACGCGTACACGACATTATCGGTAGTTCAAGTGCCAGGACTGTCAGTATACTGTTCGAAATAGTTCTATCTGTTCACGTAGATGCGAGTAGGGGTTGCCTCCGCGCACTTCTAAGTTTTCTATAATGATGTGGGTTTAGTTTTCCCGCCCAACCAGCCGCCGCGTAGCAAAGAATCGCTAAAACAAGACCTTAGTATATCGTTCTTATTACTTTTGAATTTAATCCTCAGTTTGCTTTGGCGAGTTTTACAAATCCAGAAAAGATATTCCTTGTCTTTGCTGTAATGTAGTCTATGTGGGGCATGACGTGGAGTCTCGTTCCAAAGTGAACTCCCAGGTAGGGAACCTTTGAATACATTTTCATTGATTTATCCCCAACATTTACCGTTGGCGGTCTCCTGATATGAAAAAAGCCCTTTAGCAATCACATTTCAGACTTGTTTTTTGAAAGCTGCAGCTTTTGCACCTTACAGCACTCCGATAGTTCTCTGGTGACGACGTTTGCCTTGGTTTCTACGCTTGATCTCGAGTCAGCACTCACCACTACAATTAAGTAGTCGGCGTATGCAATTAACTCGTTTCCGCTGCGAGCTGTGATTTCGATAGCCTCATCAAAAATGAAATTCCAGAAGAGAGGACTCAGTACCGACATCTGGGGGCACCTTTTCGTTATATCTCTTTCCAATGACTATTCGGTGCCTATGATGTTCACTTTTCTCCCTTTCAGGTAGCATTGCACGATACCGTAAAAGTTCCTCGGACAGCTTCTGGCTCTGAGGTTCCCGAGGATACTTAGCGACCATACGTTATCTAACGCCCCTGAAATAACAAATAACAGGCCTACTGCGTATTTGTTTTCCGTTCCCTTAAGAATGAGGTACAATTCTATTATTGCATTTTCCGTGGATCTGCCTGCGCGGAAGCCGTATTACCTTTGCGAGGAATGGGAGTCGTTGTTTACAAGATGCCTGAGGCGTCCGGCTATTGCTCTCTCTAATATCTTTCCTGTTACAGGAAGCAACGATATTGGACTTTATGGCTTGGGATCGGTTTTATCCTTGTTCTTTCTTTTGAGGAATACTCGAATCTGCGCTGTTTTGTATTGTTTAGGAAAGATACATTGTGTTAAGCAGCTATTCAGCATATGAAGGAACTCGAATTGTAACTCCCGCCGTGCCTCCTTTAACATTTTTACCTCAATGAGATCGTGTCCTGGTGCCTTCTTTGTATTCAGACCCTTTACTATTTTGGTTATTACTTATATTGCAAAGGGAGGACTGTCGGTTGTTCCTTGAATTCCTTGTGTGTCGGTACCCAGATTTTTGTGGCAGACTGTTTCGTTTGTTTCATCATCGTTTGGTATGAGTGCATCTATCAGGATTTCTGCTGTTTCGTTCCACGTTTTTGTATAGGTGCCTTTCACTGGTATGTTACTTTGTGCAGTATCCAGTTTTAGCCTGTTCGCTTGAAGATTGTAGACTATGCACCAAGGTAGCTTGTTACCCTCCTTCTCCACAAACCTTTCACAGCTGATCTGTTTAACCTTTTTAATTTCGGACGAGTACTTACCTCTTACACTCCTGAATTTAATAAGTAAGCTTTTTCTGGCGGTTTCTTCGCCACTTTGTTGTAGCCTGTGCCTGGCTTCAAATATCTTCTTCCTGAGTTTTCGCAGTGATTTCACCACGGCGCTGACATGCTACATGGTCGCTTTTTAGGGATGGTATCCTTACATGCTTCTAGAATGGTTTGATCTATGATCTTTGATATTATTTGCGTGTCTAGCTGGTTTGTATTAGGAGTCGGCGTGACATGAGTTAACGATTAACCTATGTGCGCCCGGAAGGGCTCCCTACCTGCTCTCTTGATGTTGAACGTATTGTTCTGTTCCGATTAAATTCCCTGATTCGCGCATGCTATTTCGAATGCTATTAGCCTATGGTCGCTGTTTATTTCATTAGGTTGTACTTTTCAATTTCTGACTTTCATGGCTATTGCATTGGTGGCTATTGTTACGTCTATATTTGATTGGCCGTGTAAGCTGCCAAAGGCGGGCGCGTCACCAGATCCATTGAGTATAATCAGTCTATGCTGTGCAATGAGTTCGTCAAGTTCCTCGCCTCTCTGTTCCGATATTCCGTTATGAGATGCTGTTAATCTTTGCCGGGAAATGGATGTTACATTCGCATCAATACATATTATTATTTCTTTCCCTTAAAGCGCCTCTAGGATTTTCTTTAATTGCTATGTAGTCGCAAATCGGATCCGAATATTGCAGATATGCGCTTATTAAGTAAAATCGGGTGTACTGCCGCACTATTTCAACGCAGTGAGCATAGGTGTCGAATTATACGGGCCCATGTGGCCAATGTACCTGGAACGTTTAGGTAACACCCAGGGATGGCCAAGGGTCTTGGGGAAGGTTAGGGCTGCGCCAGCCGAGCCCCCCTTGTTGTATGAGTATTAAATAGGCAACAATAAAGAATAGAGCAGTCTCGAGAGCGATACCAACGGCTTCGGTCGCTCTAACCCGAAAGCGCAGCGCCAGAGTTTTTATTCCCCGATCCCATCCCTTCTATCTTTAACAATAGGTGTTCCAGTTTTAGACATTTTATGTTTGAGCTTCGGACCACTATGGCAGATCTGGAGCTCCTATTCTTTATACTGCTAGTGAAGGCTCTAGTATCCAGGACAAGTTTCGTCGTTAATCCAAGGCATCTTATAATTCCATTAGAATTATAGGGCTGTTGGAAAACTACCGCTTCGATTTCCATTTCCATCATGGATACCCTTACTTCGTCTATGGCTAACCGTGAATATTGCGCATTAAGTAGTGTTATTTTAACTGTATTCGGAGTTCTGCGATTTTTAAATCTAGTCTCCATAATCTATTTTTAATATTAAATTGGATAGAGCAAATTTAAAAGCCGGGCATTCCCATGATCGCAACTAGTGGTCGCAGGATTTCATTGCACACTTACAATTAATGCATACCCGATCCTCATATTTCATTGGACTGTCTTTAATTGCGTAATCACTGCTGCTGCAGTGACCGCAAACTTCTTTGGCAACTTTGCAGTGCTTCGAAATGAGGCAGAAAGATCGGCATTTAAAACATCGGCTTACTACTAAGTAGTCGCAAACTCTCAGCGAATGTCATCCCACGTTGACCCGGCCATTCTTCAAGAGGGTTTCTCTTGTCCAACGCGAACCTTGAGAATGATGTTTGTTGTTTCTCCGATTCAGCTGCCTGTTTTGTGGGATATTCTTATTTCCTCATGTGGCTTTTCATTTCTCGACGTGTTAAGATTTTGTTTTCGTAGGAATGTCAGGAACTCACAATCACTAAGGACATTCAGTACGTCATAAACTGCTACCCTCGGTTTCTTCTTTGCCGGGAAAAAGCCTACAGGCTGTGATTTCTAAAGACTCGTTCAGTGTCTTGCTTTGTTGCCGTTTCCACGAACGCACCATTATTTGATGTGTTTTTGACTCCACGTATCTTCAAATTTCTTTCGTTGGTGCCAGACTGGTAACAAGCGTTCCCATCATGCATCACTGCTTTTCATAGAGGACCCAGCGCGCGGGCAGATGGCAACAACGTGTCGGATCCGTGTCGAACAACGCTCAGGCGGTTTTGGTAATCCTGGTGCCTTTAACTTATCTGCATACGAGTTCGGTTTTTGCGACGCGCTTTTTAGTTCACGATTCGAATCCGTCGCGCCAAGAATAACTTTCCCAAGCTTACGTATTCGGTCGTCCAGAACAGCCGTCCCGTCCTGCTTCTTTCTCAAGCTCTCATTTTCTTCAGAGAGACGTGAAATGGTTTGGAGCATTCCGGAAACATATTCCCTGTTTCTTTTGATACCTTTTTCATTCACCTGCTGAACAGTCAGACTGTTGTAATAGTGCCCAAACTTTTGGAATGCCTTCATTCCAAGTGGCTGATCGGTGTCAGAATCAGAAGGAATTATTACACTTTTTATTACACTTCGTAGGCGACTTCGGGGAAGGTTTTACAAACTCGTCGTCAGTGGTATCAGGGGCAGGCTTCTTCTTCCTCCTACTTAATGAACCATCGCCGCCCGGGCACTCCACTTCACTTCTTTTTTCCTTCCGTTTTAGTACTCGTTTCGCTAGAACGACCGTTTCGTCGGCCGACAATTCGTTGTACTCCATATCTTCAGTATCACTTAGATCGCGTTAAGAAGTAAAAAAAAGTAAATAAAGCCCAGGGATTTGAACATACGCACCTCAAGAACGAAGTTCCAGAGCTCCCCACAAGATGAAGATCACTAGAGGAGAAGAAAGCAATATGGCCGCCCGCTCCGACCACGTGGCGACAAAACACCTAATAATTTATAACTTCACTGTCACTTCACCAATTTAATTAAAACTGCACTCAAAATAATAGTACAATTTTTTCGCATCAGCACTGGTATTCCGTCTCTACGCACTATGCACCTAAGCGCCGTAATAAGCGGCTCCTCCTTGAAGCGTCGCGTCTACGTGCTTAACACTTAATTCAATAATGTCTACACTATTTGTCAGAATTTATGAAAAACTTTACACAGACTGATGCAGCTTCCTTAGCTCTATACGCTGATAATACACGTTAAATATTTCTCGGACTTTTTCCACCGAAAATAGAGTGTCAATGATGGAGCGATACGAACGCGTACCATCTTGGGCACTAGTAGATAGGAACAGAGGGAATATCGTTAATCCATTCATGCGCGTTACTAATTAGATGACGAGGCATTTGGCTAGCTTCTGCGCTGAGTTTGGAGTAATGATCGACTCGGCGGACTTCCGAGGACCACACCCCCCTTGCAGGGATAACAAAATGTCCAATCGTATCAAACCCGTTTACCTTTGAATGGTGCCGTGGCATCGTGCAACCATCTTAGATATCTGTGTTGTCGACCTGATTCGTCAGTTTTACTCCACATGAGAGGTCGAGAACGTGGTCCCCTGCCCTGGCAGCAATGCGTCAAAACCGCCAGGAAGACACTGATCTAACTTTGGTCTCATACTTCATCGACTGGTCAGCAGACATCGAGCACCGGAATGAGTGGCTACCTACCTCCTTGATGTTCCCGCTGGTAGCACGTATGTTTGTCTTTTGACTCCATACGTGGCAAAATGTCGTGTGGCGAATCCGGCGAAATCCCAGTGGATCGTTTGGGCTTGCACCCCACTCGATTCACACCTTTGGGCAAAGCATAATCGCATAAAACAGTAATAAAGAAAGCCTCGGATACAGCCGGTCCCAATCAGTGGTGTCAGCACTTGTTAACACAACTTCCCGTGGAGCCAATCGCTCCTCGGGCTATGACAACAATGCTACGCCTACGGATTATGAGAGGAACTTTAAGATGTATCCCTCGGGTTAAGTGGATTTGAATGCGCATACCACTGCCAGTGCGACGCAGCTCATATGTCGCTGCAACGCGCTACCACCTGCTGATGAATATAAGTGTGACTTATGTCCGAAAACGTACAGGACCTATGCTGGCATGGGACTCCATCAGCGCAAGGCTCATACGGAGTAATACAATAATGCCAACCTTGAATTGCGCGATAAGAGGCTTGGAACATCGAGAGCCAAGTATACGGATACTGAGATTAGGTTAATAGCTTACCACGAAACTAGGATTCCGAACCGATCAAAGCTACTAGTGAAAGATATTATTAAAGCACTATTCGCAACTTCCAGCAGAACAGCTGATGGAATAAAGAAGCTAAGATCTCGGGACTCCTATAAACAGTATCTGAGGGCTGAACACGAAGATGTTGCGAGGAAGAATAACCGGAAATTGTGTGCCGGAAACAACCGAGGAAGGTGTGTCCTTAAACATCAAGGGTTCGCCTAACGAAACTCGAAAGTGTTTCCATGTTTAAAAGTACGGAGAGGGAGTCGAGTCAAGTGAGCTGTAACACCGACGCCACCGTAGATCGACACCTTATAGAGTGTGTCGATACACGTGACCTCCTCCGTGCCATACAAAAGGACACGACTAGAGAAATGTCCTACATAGTAGGTGATGTGCTGCATAATGCACCAAAAGCTACCGTATTGATGCAACTGGACAAATACATTATGTCGATACCGAGTCTGACCACCAAGACCGATACCAGCAAGAACAGGAAGAACAGATCGAACCGCCATCATATGATGCTGCTATATGAAACGGAGTGGAAATCGTGCTAAACGGAAGTCATCTAACTACGCTCGGATTCAAAACTTGTAAAAGCAGAATTCAAGCTAAGTGGCGGAGCATATCCTTACGGATAACCCGCTAAACATCACCGAAATACCTAGCATGGAACCGCTCACCGGGTTCTATAGAAATCTGTTCTTCAAACTTAGGTTGGAAGCCAACTGAATGCACGGACACCTTCAAAGTTGATCCCGCCTACCCTGTGATATATGTAGAAATCCACCAGCAGTTGGGAAAGCTAAAGGAATCTACGCCTGGAGACAGAAGCCGAGACAGATGCCACGTCAAGTCTTGCATGCTCTGTTAAACATCCTTTGGGACATGCGCACCCTGCCACCTGTACTAAGAACGAATAGGAGCACACTGCTACCAAAGAGCGGAGACCTTACGGACCCCAAGCAGTGGCGGCCGATAACGATCTCGAGTAGGACACTCCGCGTGTTAAATAAGATCATTTTAGCATGCCTGGAAAGCGAGGTTCGCCTTTCAGAGAGGGTTTACCAAAGCAGATGGTATTATAGCAATCAGCACTATCCTACAAGCTCTGGTAAAGAGCTGCAGGAGCAAAGCTAAGCCCTTTACCATTCTATCGATAGATCTTAAAAAAGCGTTCGATTCAAAAAACCTAACATATATAATCGACGCTTTGACAAAACGAGGTATAGATTTGCAAACGATGGAATACATAAAGGGCAACTACGAGGATGTGACTACTGTCTTAGAATTCCATGATGAACTCTCTGAACAAATACAAATAAAGAAAGTTGTAAAGCTGGGTGACCCTATTTCGCGATTCCCGTTCTACTTAGTCATCGATTATCTGCTGAATAAACTAAGTCAACTGGAGGGCATTGAGGTAAACGGTGCTAGAGTTACGAGGCTAGCGTTTGCCGATGACATCGTGATTGTCGCTCTCAGTCCCACCGTGATGCGATATCACATAAACACCGAAGAAGCATTTATGAGGAAACATGTCCTCGATGTCAATGCGGATAAGAGCGCGGCATTCCAAAACCTGTGCGTTCCTGGTACGAAGAGGTTAGTAGTTGAGACGCGCCAATACCTGCGTATCAACAACTCTCCGATACCAACATGGGAGTGGCGTCACAACTGAAGTACCTCGGGTGTAATAACACATATTGCGGTGTACTTGCGCCCACACCGTCGACGCTCGAAGGTATGTTATTAAAACTGAAGTGTAGCTCACTAAAACCCTGGCAAAAGCTCAATATACTGCAAAGATACTTAATTCCGCGACTGCACCATGGTATGCAGTCGCCGGATATAAACAAAAAGAAACTCAATTACATTGATAAATGTGTTGTGAGGTTTGTTAAAAAAGTACTTCACCTCCAGTGACAACACCAACACCTTACATCCATGCCCCACTGAAAAGTGGCGAACTGGGTATACCATGCCTCGGAACGCATACCCCGACAGTATACCTGAGATGCCTTGAACGCCTGAGAGTACGCGACGACGACGATGTCAAGAGGATATTTGGAACGCAAATAATTGAACAGGTAATAAGCAAGTTCAATCGGATTCTTCGAAACGTGGACTCAACAACGAGACAGGTAAATCAGCAGCACTGGTCTAAGCAACTCCATGATACAGAGCTAGGAGCGGGATTAACGGCAATGACACCGAGTATATCATACTGGATATAACATACCCTCGACAGCTGGAAGACAAGGGATTACATCGGTGTCAGCAAATTAAGGATAGGTCTCCTACCTACGAAAGGAGCACTTTATATGTCAAACACCGACTGTCGCAACGCATCCTGTACCGGTCAACGTGAATCGGTGTACCATGTGTTACACAGACGCCCAATCACCAACCATTGGCGTATCAACAGGCACGGCAATGTCTGTAAGATACTGAAGAAGGCGCTTGAGAAAGCCAATTTCAGGATTGAGGGCACACCGTGACTCTCCGCCAAGTCCGATCACTGCGTGCTAGAACAAGTATAACAACAAAAGGAGATACCGCGATCGTGATTGAAATAACGGTAGTATATGAGACCAAAGCCGGTTCAATGAATAATGCTTACCGTATTAGAATGAAAAAGTACAACAGACCGGACTTGTTAACTAAGATCAGAGATACGTATAACGTAAAACAGGTTATGGTCTTACCGTTAGTGATTGGAGCTCGCGGTTGCTGGTTAAACACTAACGACGAAGTGATTAGTGAATTCGGGCTGTGACACAAGTTAAGGCACATTATTAGCACTACCACACTCCAGTGGGGCGTATCTACACACTGTACTTTTATTGGTACGATGTGGAGAAATTCAAGGCGATGAACACCTATACCTTGAATACAAAATATATAAATCGCGTAGATGAGCTAACCAATACGGGTGCTTACCAGCGGCAAACATCTATCACTAGCAATATTGACAATTGAGATAAAATGTTAAATGTTATAACCAAATGCCTCGTCATCTAATTAGTGACGCGCATGAATGGATTAACGAGATTCCCTCTGTCCCTATCTACTCCCCTCAGGGGCTACGGTTGACCTTGGTTGACCGTAGTACGGGCTTAACGACCCCGAGGTACCCGAGTCAAGATCACACCGTAAACCTGTGGTCATGTTTCGCAGGAACGGGGGTCTTGCCTTAATCGGCCGGACCGCGAGGATGACAACCTCTATAAAAAATCCCTGAGTCCTAAGCTATTGTGCGTGGCGATGGTGCTCCGCACGTGGGATGCGTTGCTGTGGGCCCAAGCAGTGCTGAGCAGTCAACCCCGGGTACTTGCCGCCTTACCTGGGTATGAAGGTCTACCCAGGTGGACATTTAGTCCCTCATGCAATTGTTGGTATGCAGAGGCCTCGGGTTTAGGCGAATCGTACGAACCAGATGATGTCTAAAAAAACAAATAACTAATACTTGTGAATTAGATTTAGAGGAGTTGGAAATGGAAGCGAGGAGGTTGGGCCGTCCAACAAGAGGACACAGTAGAACAAGTTCCGAGTCTTCGATTGCATTGGAACAGGGAACTGCAAGCACTAAGAAGAGGAGGTTGGACGCGGGGTTCGATTCAGAGAATGCAGAAGGAGTTAGCAAGTCTGTAATGGAGGAAATACGAAATGAACGCGTAGCATTGGAAGAGTTTCTCTTCAATGAAAACAACAAAGTAAATAAGGCAGTCATTAAGTTTATAAAGGCTAACTGGGCTATATTGAAGTCCCGACTTCATGCCGAGATATTGGAGAAGGAAAAAATAAAAGCAGTGCATAACGAATGTATAAATAATAAGGCTACATATGCCTAAACGGCCGCAATAGCACCAGTAAAGACTCCCGTCGGATCTTCGGGACCGAGATCTGTGAAAAAGAAAGTTAAAACTGAAGTGTTATTAATTAAGCCGAAGGAAGACGGAGATAGCAGACCAAATGAGGAAATACGTTCTCAAATTACTAAGGTTTTGGAAGGCAAAAGAAAAGACTTGAAAGTTACAAGAATAAGGCAGCTAAGATCGAAGGGAATGCTACTGGAAGTGAATAATAAGAAAGATGTTGATGCTATTAAGGATGTTAACTTTGAGGGCCTAGGCCTGAAAATAGCAGAACCTAAAAAGATAGATCCGTCAATTATTATTTATGATGTGGGGAAGGAATTAAAACCAGAGAGTTTAAAGGCTGATTTGATATTAAAGAATTTTGATTATATGGATTCTAAATGGAAAGACAATTTAGAAAGTGAAATTAAGTTTCGATACGCATATAAAACTAGAAATCCTGGTAGTGTAAACTGGATTGTGCAGCTTCCCAGCTACGCCTTTCAACATGTTATCTCCGAAGGCAGAGTTTTTGTTGAAAATACATGTGTAACAATGCACACTGTATTGTATTGGGTCACGTGGTTAGGGAGCTGCGAGGTGAATGGGCCGAGTCGAATTTGAAAAGAACGGTTGACTGTCGGAGCTCTCTCTTGCGTTGTACGTGTAACAGACGTAGCCACGTGTGTGCAATAAATATTCTATTCCTATTTATACCATATAAATCAAAGTGTATTTAGTATCTTATCCACTCACGCAAATCCTAACATTCCATTTAACAGCTTTTATGAATTATAGTTCATATAAGTTAAAAGAATATATAAACATCGTAAGATGTTATAAGTGTCATATTTATGGGCACATCTCAAAATATTGTTCTGTACCCAAACAGCTGTGCGAGTTCTGTGGTAGTGCTGAGCATTCAGCACAGGAATGTAAGGATAAGGAAAAGTCAAATTGTCCAATTTGTTTTAAATTTAAAAGAAAGGACATTCAGCATAGCCTTAGGAGCAAACAATGTCCAGAGTACTTGAGGCAGGTTGAGCTGTATAAAAATAAATTAAAATGGACTTGAGAATCGGCCAAATAAATGCCAGGAGGTCTATTGCGGGGGTCCTCTGGTGGCGCTTGATGGATGCGCACGTGATGTGTCGTCGGTCAGTGCTACTATTGTGACTTTTGAGGAGGTGCTTCGTGCATTGTGACCCGTGCTGGTTGGCAGTGTTTGATACAATTAGAGGCGAGTGCGTGAGTGTTCTCCGGGGTATCGGACCGCGGCGAGTCGAAGCCCGTCGAATTTTCGCCGTCCGCTCGCCCGCCACGTGGCGGGGGCGACAGAGTGCCCGATAGACGGAATCCTGCGCGGGTTGAGGGCACGCGGTCGCCTTTTTGGTGCTGCCCGCGTAACGATGCAGAGACGTCCGGTGAATTAAACGTGTTTGTGAAGTGCGTGTTGGTTCATTGAGTTTTCCGCCGTGACGCCCGCCATTTTTGCGCGCGAACCCGGCTGTCATTGAGGCGCGACCGAAGCGCCGCCAGCCGGTGGTCTCGGTAGGCGGCATCCGAGTCCGTCCGAGTACGTACGGGAATCGCCGAATTAGTTTGTCCGCTACAAACACTGCGGAATGAGGCACTCCGACACCGAGTCGGATGCCTCGACAAAGTCGAAGTCGCCCACGGTGGGGCGACCGAGAAGAAACCCCCAACGTGGGGTAAAGAGAAGGGCGCGGTGTGATCCAGCAGCGGCTGGTAACCGGCGAGTCTGGCGGCCCGCGGCGGCCCCATTCATCGGGTCCTGTTGTGCCTGCCCTAAGTTGGCCACCCAGGACTGCGGCGGTCGTATTGACGATCCCGCAGGGCGTGGGGACGACCTACGCCCAAGCCCTGTTGACTGCCAGGGAGAAGATCTCCCTGGCAGAGATTGGGATCGAGTCGGTCCGCCCAAAGCGAGCGGCGACGGGCGGGCTGATCCTGGAGGTTGGTGGCGGCGATCGTGTCGCCAAGGCGGAGAGTCTCGCGGGTCGGATAAGCGAGGCTCTCGCCGGCACTGGGGTGTTGGTCTCCAGGCCGACCAAGCGCGCTGAGATGCGCTTGAGTGGCCTGGATGACTCCTTGCGGCCACAGGATGTGGTCGCAGCCCTCGCTGCTCTGGGCACGTTCCCGGAGGGGGGCGTGCAACTGGGCGAGATCCGGAGGGCTCCCTCCGGGTTGGGCTCCGTGTGGGTTCGTTGCCCACTGGAGGTCGCCCACAGGGCGGTAGCCGCGGGTAGGCTCCGTATTGGTTGGAGCTCTGCCCGCGAGGAAGCACTTGAGCGGCGGCCGCAGCGGTGCTACCGGTGTTTGGAGGTGGGGCACGTTAGTGCCAAATGCACCACCGGCACCGACCGCGGCGGTCGCTGCTATAGGTGCGGGGAGACTGGGCATCGCGCTAGTGAATGCCTAGCGTCCCCTCGGTGTCCCTTATGCGCGGATAAGGGACGCCCGGCAGAGCACCGGTTGGGTGGCAGGGCCTGCGAGGTCAGGCCGCCCAGAGGCGCGAAGAAGAAGAGGCCGCCGGTTGTAAGTGCTCTGGCGGTTGCGGCGTCCCCGTCGGAGCAAGACCTCGGGGAGGTCATGATCGTGGAGTAAATGGTTTTCAGTGGGTAAGAATCCTACATAACCTCGCCATCTCCCCAAGGTGTTGGGGGATCTTTCTGAAGATTTTCTCCACGTAAAAAAGGAGATCTATTGCACCAGCAAGTGAAATCAGAGACCTATTTGTCCGAGTTAAAGTGGACATTATTTACCTGCAAGAGCCGGATATATATATATAAAAGGAAAATATGTGGGTTTAATATGTCATCTCTGAAGGTTATTTGTCCATATGTTTCCACACCTTGGGTAGCTATTATAGCTAAAATGGAATACGACCTATCCTCGTTGACGAAATATGAAAATGAACATTTGATGGTGACGCAAGTCATGTACGGAAATCTTAATCTTTATATAATTAATATGTATTGCCAGTTCTCAGTATCATTTGAAAAATTTGTAAATGACCTAGAGAGATGTCTAGATAGGCTGAAGTCAAACAAAATAACAATAGTAATGGATGCAAATGCTAAATCCACTTGCTGGTTTTCCAGCCAAACCGATGATAATAGAAGGAAGATAGAGGGGCTTATTTTTGAACGAAATTTACAAATTTCGAATAAACCGTCAAGTCGTACAACTTTTGAAAGTTCGCAAGAAGCATCTAATATTGATGTGTCAATCAGCACGTGAAGTTTAAATCGTAGTATAAGGTCATGGGAGGTGACGCACTTAATAACTGTTTCCAACCACAATATGATATCAATAAGAATAAGTACACCAATGAAATCAAAGAAGAATCTGGAAATAGAAAAGGAGTACAATATATAAGACTTGTTGATTGGGGAAAATTTAACAATCTGGTACAAGAAATTTTTAACCAGGAGACAATCGATATCATGCAAAACTGCTGTATTTATGATATGATAAAAGTTTTTAATGACAAACTTAATCAAGTATGCAGAGAATCTACTCCCTATAAGAAATTTAGCGGCGGATCAGTTCCCTGGTGAACGGATTCGTTGGCAAAGTTGAAAAAAGAAGTTACAAAATATAAAAGTCAATTATCAAGATCTAGGTGACTAAATTTACTCCAGATGGCTGATCTATACCTGGAAAGACACAGAAGTTCCAGAAACAAATACGTTGCAGAATTAAGGAAACAGAAAACTGACTTGAGAGGATTTTGTAAAGAAAGCTGGGAACAAGGATCCTTGGGGGATTTTGCACAAAATAGCTAGAAATAAGTTACAAAAAACTTTTTCAGTTGGGAGCTTACAGCTTCCCAATGGGAAATATACATGTTCATGGAATGAATCTGCAGAGGTTTCAAGTACAAAATTGTCTCCTGAGAATGACTTGGAAATGGAAACCGATTACTATAAAAATATTAGACAGCAAAGCAACAAGTATAAAATTCATAATCTGGAACCTGAAATAAAGGAATTTGAAATAAATGAGGCTATTAATAGAACAAGAAACAGAAGGGCTGCAGGAGTTGATTCTTTTGGGCCCGAAATAATTAAAAATGCATGGAAAAGTAGAAGAGACATTTTGTTTAAAAATGGAACGGTTGAGCACCGCGAAATTCGCCGTCAGTTTTTGTCGGTTGTTCCCGTTTGCGATGTCACCGTGCACCGGTAGGCATCGCAAAAAACCGTTGACGAAGACGACCTAGGCTCGCCTGTTTTTCAATGTACTTGCCACGCACCGTCCGTTGCGTGAGTCATTGGAAAACAAAATAGGTGATGGGCTAGGTCGCACGTGCCGCGGCTAGATAGAAAGACAGAGAGAAACAGGAGAGGGAAAGAGAAAAGAATATGAGACTCGTCAGCGCCTCTTATCGGCGCTGAAATTAACGAAAATGCGCGTTCGTCGGGGGAAGCCGACGAACGGCACAGTGTATCACAGTTTATCACAGGACCTCGAGCGAGCGACTTCGGCGATCCAAGTCGTGTCGCAGAACGAGCAGAATCCTACTGACGAAAAGTAACGCGAGTAACCGGAGTCTCCACGTGGCCAACGTGGGTCGACTCCCTTCGCGCTCCACTGTCATTGGAAGCGATTTTAGGGTTTTCCAACCTTGCTCCCGCCGAGAAACCAGGCTTTAGCGTCCTGCTTCTCGGCCCTATCGTCGATTGCCGGGAAGGGTGCTCTGTGAATCAGGTACAAGACAGGAGAACATAGTTCTTGGCTGCTCACTGATTCACAGCGTCAATCACCTACCACTTTCGTCGCCCTCATCTGCCGCTGGACTAGCCGTGCTCTCCCGTGAGACCGTTTCCAAAGACAGGAGAGGATCTAAGCGGTCTGCAGGAGCCTCTTGTCTGCTCACGCGCTCACGGTGCATACACACAAGGCGTCAGCACCCACTAAGCTTGCGTAGGTGAGGGAATCCAAGGCCGAATCGGGTGCACCAAGGGAGGAGCCTTACAACCTCCACCCTTTGGGGCCGATTCCGGTGTTATCTGAAGACGTAGAGTAGACTCCTTTTTGGTTTGTCGCTCTCGTCTAAAAAATACAGTTCACTTCGCCGCAAGCAAAAGGGAGTTGTCACCACGAGCCGCCGGCAATCGTGCGTGACGTAATTCGGTCAGCTGATCGTACACGGAGCCCGTGACGTCAGAGCTATAGCGAGCGCTTTTGTTACAGGACCATCGAGGAGGCCGCCGGAGAGGGAACGGAGCTGTACGCTGAGCCACGACAGCCGAGGCGTTTTGCGGTTTCTTTTTGCTCTCTTTTCTCTCTCCTGCTCTACCGTTCCTTGTAACAATATACGGCCGCTCGTTGGACGAGCGGCGAAAATAAATATTGTGTAATATTCTTAACCTCTTCCTCTTTCCGAGCTGTTTGGAGTCCGGGGATCCGAACGCGAATATTAATCTACGTAGACTCCAAACACATTTTGTTATTAATATTTAACGGGTGTTTCTTTGAAGCTAAATTTTCTAAAGCTTGGAAAACGGCAAAGTTGATAATTCTGCCAGAAAGAATGGATGTCGAGTTTGAATCGTTAAATTCTTGTAGACCGATATCTTTGCCTCCTACTGTAAGCAAAGTATTTGAGAGAATAATTGTAGGTAGAATACAAGCTGCATACGACCAAGGAAACTTAAATAGTAATACACAATTCGGATTTAAAAAAGTTGGGCACTGAGGATACCCTTAAGGATTTTGAACATGAAGTGAGAACTGCGAAGTGAGACCTGCAATAGTAAATAGATTAATTTTGCAAACTGCAGTACAATCATTGTAAATATAGTAAATAGTTATTTTTCCGCAAGTAAAATTTTGATCAAGAATAACTATGAAAAAGTAACATACAAGATAAAGTGTGGTTTTCCACAGGGCTCGATTTTCGGCCCTGCTGTACAGAATTGGACCTTGTATAAATTACATCAGGAATTAACAGAAGCAATCTCGGAGGAAGATGTGAAGGTCATTATATACACAGATGACGTTCTATTTATAATTAAAGAACTCTCGAGAGTCAATCTCGAAAGGAACTGAAATACGGAAATTTGTTTGTTTCAAGACTGGTGCGATCGAAGTAAGCTTAAGATATCGGAAAAGAAAACTGTTGCAAAGTTGCTTAAGGAAAAATTACATAAATGAAGATCCATACGGATCAAAGTGTACGGCATAACAGTAAGGCGTATAGATCAGTATAAATATTTAGGGGTTATAATTGACGACAAGTTATGTTTCTTGCCACATGTGAAACACATAAGAAAGAAAATTCTAAATTATACCATGAATCTGAAGAAATTCTAGCTCACAATGAATGGGGTATAAAGAGATACATTTTAGAAATATGTTATAAAGCGGTCTGTATTTCGATTGTCACATATGGAGCAATAATCTGGTACAGAAAAATAGTGAACTCGGCGATACTGAAAAACCTTAACGCAATGTTATCCGTACGTTATTAATGATTCTCAACATAACGTGTCGTACAACATCTACGGCTGCAATGCAAGTAGCCTGTGGGTTTTTACCCATTGACTTAGAAATAATTAAATATGTCATGACAAGGTGAATTAAAAGAAATCTTTCAATATATTGGGCTGGATTGAGTATCGGAAAATGAAGTGGATGCAGAAAATCTTGAACTCTATATGAAATTAATATAAGAAAGAGCAAATGAACTTTGGCAAGAAAGATGGAATGCGAACGAACATGGTAGATGTTCCGTCCTACGGAACAGCTGCGGGAAGTTTTCCATCGGCATTTATGGCACGAGCGTGCCGGTAATGCTACTTTTGAGGATTAGGAAGTTTTAGCCGTTTTGCCTTTTTTCGAACTCTCTTAACATCCGTAGAGGGACAATAGTTTAATTTCGAGTTACCGTAATTCCTCAGTAGCCAAGAGCGTGCCATAAATAAGGGACTTCCGAAAGGCCCGGCGCCCAGCCGGTACCCACATGCGAGAGGTACACGGGCCCGGAAGAACTTTCCCCTTCGTTGCCGAAATTCAGGAAACCTTCCCGCTCCGAGTGGCTCACCCCACCCTCGTTCTCGAAACGCGTGCTAAGGGCACAAGAATGGGGGTTGGTGGCACTCAGGGCATACGCTGATTGGAGTCTTGACTTTTTGGCTTTAACCAATTAGTGTATCGTCTTGAGGTATGGAGGAGTGACCAGTCGAACTCCTCCACATAAAACCGAGTCACTTCGGCGCCGCAATTCACGATTCACAATCTCAGCAATCTCAGTATTCATAACAACAAGAAAACGTGCCTCAGCTACACAGTACACAGTTCAACATTTGGAACTATATTCTAAATCTCACCGAATTAGAAACAGTCGTCTAAGGCGATCACGCGGCGGACGGCAGTCGCGATCCAGTCATTCGTGGACGCGACAAAACAGTAGAGATACTTATCAATTCATTAAGAATGTTGATTTCGTAAAAACAAGAGCATGGTTTAGACCACTAAGACTGCTGCTGTATGTAATAACAGGATATGGATCCATTAATTACTACCACTAGCGAACCACTGTTGTACCTCTATCGAACCTCTGGTATCGCTATCGGATTAGTATTGAACCACTATCATCAACAGGAAACATGCTTTAAAGTCGAATTGGCATGTTCCTATAGACGCAAATTGAGACTTTGAATTAAGGGTGTTGTGATGAATGCTCGTCACGAATTGATTCTGATACGCTCTCGAAATGACAATAATAGCGTATACAGATTTGACCAATCGGCGGAAGTGTCGATTGAATTATTCAAAATACAATGGCGTATGCCACATGTGCTATTGAACGAGGTCAATAAATTGTCCCTGCTGCGAGAATTGGAGAGCGGGCGATTCTTGAATATGAGTTTTCGTTCTTCGGATTTGTACGAATTTCCTCTGTTGCATAGCACGACCAAGCATTCGTGGTAAACCCGATCTGAGCTTAGAATTCTATCCCTTCGATTATATTAATTTGGAATTTGATATAGATAAAAAATTATTTCATCATTATTGAAAAAGTATTTTCATTTATCTTATAATTATCTTTCTTTCTTTCCCATAACGCTTAAATACATAAGTATATACGTGTTCAAAAAGGTTCATTTTGAACTATGGCACGGGCGATATCGCGCATAGCGACGCCCCTGGATTCGCAACCTCAGATTTAATCGTTATTAAAAGTAACAATAATCGGGTAACTTCAAACGGCGGAGTCGGTAAACTTCGCCTTGCCCTTGGCTATTGTCGCTCGAGGACATCGAGCCGTAAGGACAAAAAAGATGTTTATCGAGTCTCTAACGCCTTTTGCTCGACTAATTCGAAATTGCAAATAACGATTCTAGAAAGGGCGTTTCCGCGCGAGAGTGAGAGAGAGAAAAACGTTTCTTCCGCGAGGTATTTAATGCGTCGTGCAAGCAGAAGAAAAAAGATTCCGTTATTAACTTCCAAATTGCAAAGTCTTGCGAGGAGCAGTCGCGAACGAAGATTTCGGGATTTATAAAACTGAACGGTCACGGAGTCAAAGATATTACGGTCGTGCGGTACGTATGTTTTATTATGGGTTTTCGTGATCTCGTGGATCGACCAATAGAGCGGAAGAGTTTACTATTGGACGCGGTAGTCTTCAATGATAGATTCATGCGTTTCGCATTCCGCAACTCCGAGAAGTCGGTGGACACCCATAAGTTTCTTATGGTCCACTGACAAAAGCACCTGAATTCCTCTGGATAAAGAGGAAAGAACAGCCGGTGATCTCCGATTTTCGGAGCTCGCCGGTGACAGTAATAATCACCTATTGCTGTCTCGTGCATTCCTGCTGTCCTTTTTCTTGAAGCATTAAAGAGATGCACGCCCACTGGATAGAGTACGTCTTACTTAAAATCCTGCCGACCAACAGCAGGTGTATTCCAGTGGAGGATATTTGTTCCTGTTCCCGTGCATCATGTGAATCGGGGACGCTCATTCACGCACAGGGGTCTTGAGAAAGCCATAGAATACGCTCGATCTGTGCACGATTGAGCAACGGTCGTTCCTTTAAAACTGCAATGGCTATGATGCAATTTAGCTAGCCCTGTTGCAGTGTAGGCCCGGCGATGCATGCACCGATAATGTAGAAACAACGCAGAGCTGCCCTAGCCGCGATGCGAATGCTACACCGGAGGCACTCTGCAGTTTCTGCATGTCCATGCTGCCAGCCAACATGGGACTACGCATTGTGTGTGTCCTTACAACGCACACGCAAGGGGAACGGACGGAAGAAGACGTTGTGTGTATTGCGACAGAATCGTCTATTTCATAGGAGGTAGAATACACACATAAGAGGGTAGATCCTCGGTATTTACCGAGACGTGGTCTAAACACACAGACACGTCTGATCTATATGTGTTAAAGCATCGCGATGCTCACACTTAAGCTCTTAACAGGATTATTACCGACGCAAGAAGTCGTCGCGACACGGCTTATTGCCTTGTAATAAGCCGAAGACTCGAATTTTTAAATCCAAATATTTACAAAAATTAAATACAGTACACACTTGTTCTCAGGTGAAGCAGCTGGTCCGCAGGACGAGCACTAGAGGCCAGGCCTATGCCCCAGGCAAAGAGGACCGAGAAGAAAAAGGCTCTATTTATATAGATATACATATCAATATCTATCCTAACGTTGTAACAAATAAACATTTAAATTACACTTCAGCGATGACCTTGTTTAGAACCTTTATCGATTCCACTCTCCCTCTCCAGGCTCTTCGTAGACCAAGAGACTTATTTTTAATATAAATTTTCTTATTCGAATTACGAACAGTACGTAAATGTAAGTTCAATTAATAACTCATCTACAACCGACATTATGTTCACACCCGTTAAATCTCACGGTTTGAGTCCTTGGATGTGTCTATGCATCACATTTTGTTGCATTTAGCTGATCCTATTCGTTAGGTATAGCATCTGTCTTCTGGGTTATTATTTCTTTGGCATGTTCCTGTAGCCGCGAAGATTCTGTATGACTTCATCGCTGACTGGTGATCCTCGGATATGGTTTCAACATTTGCTTTTTACCGGTATGACCATGTTTTCACTTATGCTGTTTTCGAATATGATGTTGCATTTAAATTACTACAAGCATTACTACCACGAGCCCTAGAAAGACAACTAATCAGAATGTTGGAATGCGAGGACGCAATCTTTTTTCAACTCCGGGAGGAATCTTACACCGAACTGCGTACTGAATGAAGTAAACGAGATAAAGTCTCTATAACCTAAGGACAAAGACGGCTAACATGGAACTATGCGAAACCATCTCGGAGCAAATCCCACAACTGACCAATACTCAAGGATATGAATTATAATTTTTTAAAAACCGCCTGTGGTTTCTTCGCGCGTAACAACGAAAAGAAATAAACTGAACAGAGATCTGCTGATTATGATTAATAAAATTAATATGGCATAATTATTGGTTGATTTATCAAAAATAGAAAATTATTCCATTAGTGTGCATATTATTGTAAAATTCCTATAGATGCATAAAACTTCTTCGACTATTTATTGCAGATGTATTCCTGATGTTTGCTTCAGATTCCTGTGGGATCACTCTGTACCTGTTGTTAATTATCACATTATTTGTGTTTAAAAATTAGGTAAATAAATTGATATCAACTAATTTAGGTCGGCCGGTTGGAGGGAAAGGTTCTTTGTAAATAAACAATACTCAGTAATTTAAGAAAAAGAATAAATTTATTTTATCTTTAACTAGGTGGAGGGGGAATAGCCCCGGAGTTGACAAGGGATTTTGCCCCTCCTCCTCTTTGCCGCCGGGGCAGGAGATTGTCTCGGCCTCCTGCAAATCACAAATAAGACGGGTAATTAGTGGCTGTAAGTGGTGTTTACGCACTATAGCCGAATATCCCCACTCAACTGCTCGGTGTGCCGATTCGGTTGGATGGGCGGCTCCTCTGTGTTCGCAGGGAACGGTATGGACTGTATATTTACCCGACAGAGAACGTCAACTGTCCTTTCTGCCGATAATAGACGAAAGCAGTCGAAATTAGTCGAACTTGCTTGTCGTCCTGGATTTTTGCCCACTGTAACCGGCACTAGAGAGTGGAGGTCGGAAAGCGCCTACTCTCGATGCGTTTTCTACAGCGGCGTGGACCCTTGCCTCCTCTTATTCTTCTATGGCCCTATCGCTTCGGTAGCTATGCCACGAAGACGTGAATAGACCAAGACCCGCAAGGAACGGTTGGTGTCTTCTTAAATATCCTCGTTGGGGAGCACCAGCGAATAGAGGCTGGCAGCTTTAATAAACTGCTCAATAAAGGCTGACCGGTGTGTATACACCGCGAGCCCTTCAGGACACTGAACGGTTCCTTTGCGTTGTGCAAGGAACGACCAGTATCTTCTTAAAACGGTCTTGCGGGAGAGCACGAGCCGTCAGGAGCGGATTTTCCGCGAGTTCCGGAGAATACTGTAAAATTCCTTTGCCTTATGCAAGGAATGACCAATGCCTCCTTAAGCGTTCTTGCGGGCAAGGGGCTTCGAAGAATTAATCGTGGACTTTTATCCGTCAATGCGGAGTCCTCCGATTCCTCTAAGCGATTCACTTACGAGAAAGATTTGACTCAATTTTCTCGTAAGGTGTGGAGCTCAACTCGAGTTTCCGCTGATTTATTATAAACTTCTCTGGCTCTTTGGTGGTGCTGCGGGTAGCCCGTCGTCACACCTCACGAGTTCAAAGAAAGCTTTGTTCTAATTCAACACCTTAATATAAGGTTGAGGTGAGACTTCGATCTCGTTGTCATTCGCTCGGTTGCCAGAAACAGCCTGAACGCGATCGGCAGCCTGGCTGGCACGTTCGCGTTCATGTTGATAGTTGCCGTCAGGCGGCGTTGTCAACTTGAAATAGCGTCTCCTGTTTCTCTCCTCTGTTGTTTCTCTTTGTCCCTGATGCGACCTCGGCGATAAATGCGCTCGGTAATTTTGATTCGAAATCGTAACCGGCGCATCCCGAGGTCGCTGGTTTATTATTCTTTTGTTTCCTTTTTTTGCCTTGCTCACCGTTACTCGGAGGCAAGGTACTCGGAACAATAACCGACGACTTACGCAGTTGTTGTTTTAACAGCTCGAATTTAAACAATTTGCATTCATTTCAGGTGGGTGTCTAAGCGTGGTCACCACCACGTGGTGAGACCTGGTAATTGATATCGCTCTTCAAAGATTGCATACTCTATGAAAAACAATATCAAGCTAAGAACTACGCAAATATCCCCAAATTCGGATTAATATTATCAAATTCTTGTTTACTCTTTTGAATTAAATCAAATTGATAAAGTTATCAGAGTATTTCTAGTACTATATATATACAGGGTGTTAATCTACCTATGGACTTAAATGAAATGGGGGGTTCTAGACGATGAAATAAGACGAAAATCAAGAGTGACGAAATTTCGTTAAACGCTTCATTAATTAGTTATTAGCAGTTAAAGATTGCCAATCCGGCTGCAGCGCCGGCCGTTGGGCTCGCCGCGCACAGGCGAACCCAGGACCGTATCGACATGTATTATAACGCTTACCTTGTGGGGCGCAGGAAAACTTGTTTGTCGTGGATAATTCAAAATCAAAACTTCAGTCACTTTTCAAAATGTTGAATGACATTAAACCTGCTTACTCGCAAAATCCACAAGAACATGTCAAATCTCGCCCATTGGGATTTTCGAATAAAGAGGGTCAATGATCTCTTAAAGCAGATAGTACACTGCCCAAAAGTGAAGCACCCACACGCATTCAAATCGCGATTGTCCCGTCCGAGAATATTTATTGAATAATACACTCGCACCACGATTATCCCATCCGCGGTCTCCACAAAAAGGTACACAACACACGTGCACGAATCAGTCATAATTTACACCGCCACTATAATGTATTCTTTTCTCTCTTCATTTGCACTCTCACGACAACACCACACACGCGACACAAAATACACTCACAACTATATTTTATGTAAAATTAAATTTAAAAAAATGTTATTTAAAAGAAATTAACTATAACTAGAAACAATCTGAAAAAGCTTTTTTAATGAAGTCGAAAAATAATTCCTCTACTGAACAACAGCAGAACCAAATGACGAAAGAGAAATTCAGAAAGAGAAAGCTGTTTTTTCGATTAATATTTGCTTCGTAATATTTCTATTATTCAAATTCAAACACAGTAAAAGAAAAACTAAGAAAACGTTTCTGAAATCTATCTATCCACATGTATCACGCACTCGTAATGAACTCAGCGATAAAATCACACGACGAGAAAACAAACCACACATCAACACAGTTTCGTTAGCGACTGATCTCTGGTGGCGATCGAACGCAGTCGATGACAAAAGAATATCAGTCCTCCAACGCAGTCGCAGAGAAATCCTTCTTCTGGCGTATTCGTCAGTCGTCATTTGGTTCTGCTGTTGTTCAGTAGGGGAATTATTTTTCGACTTCATTAAAAAAGCTTTTTTAGATTGTTTTTAGTTATAGTTAATTTCTTTTAAATAACATTTTTTTAAATTTAATTTTACATAAAATATAGTTGTGAGTGTATTTTGTGTCGCATGTGTGGTGTTGTCGTGAGAGTGCAAATGAAGAAAGAAAAGAATACATTATAGTGGCGGTGTAAATTATGACTGATTCGTGCACGTGTGTTGTGTACCTTTTTGTGGAGACTGCGGATGGGATAATCGTGGTGCGAGTGTATTATTCAATAAATATTCGCGGACGGGACAATCGCGATTTGAATGCGTGTGGGTGCTTCACTTTAGGGCAGTGTACTATCTGCTTTAAGAGATCATTGACCCTCTTTACTCGAAAATCCCAATGGGCGAGTTTTGACATGCCCTTGTGGATTTTGCGAGTAAGCAGGTTTAATGTCATTCAACATTTTGGAAAGTGACTGAAGTTTTGATTTTGAATTATCTGTGAGAAACAAGTTTTCCTGCGCCCCACGAGGTAAGCGTTATAATACATGTTGATACGGTCCTGGGTTCGCCTGTGCGCGGCGAGCCCAACGGACGGCGCTGCAGCGGATTGGCTGATTTGGGGCAATCTTTAACTGCTAATAATTAATTAACGAAGCGTTTAACGAAATTTCGTCATTCTTGATTTTCGTCTTATTTTACCGTCTAGAACCCCCCATTTCATTTAAGTCCATAGGTAGATTAACACCCTGTATACAGGGTGTTCGGACAGCCCTGGGCCAAAATTGAAAGAGTAACTCCCTGAGACATTCTAAGACCAAAATCAAGAGTAACGATTTTGCGTTTGAGGCTTTGTTTATGAGTTATAACTAGTTAAAGAAATCGCTAAGTCCGGACCATTTGACGCCTGAGAGCGGGCAACCGAGGCAACTGGGTAGGTAACGTTGCTGAGTCCACAGTGATGCTCAGTTGTAACTGCGTACGGAATACGACTTACCTCTGAACAGCTACAGAAATGCACGTTCACACTCAACACTCACACATGATCCCGTGACACACTTTAAAGTACAACCATAGAATCGTATCATTAAACCTAGCTACTCGACAATCCACAAGGACATATCAAAACAATCCCTGTGAGATTCCCGAACAGAGAGGATTAATGTTCCTCCAAGGCACAAACTTGCACTAACACATAATCCATTCATGCAGACACTATAAATATCCGTTGAAAGCTTCCACATTCATTCAAAATAACACCGGAAGAGTTTGCATATAAATCTGTACTAAATACATACGACACTAATATCGACAAGAAATTCACGCACGTCACGATTCTCTACGAAAAACTTCGTACACTTCACGATTTTCTATTAAAACATTCACGTATATTATAATTCTCTTCGGAAAAACTAACCCCTTGTCGCGGTTATTTATGAAAAAATTCACACAAATCACAATTCTTTATGAAAAACTTCACAAATATTACAATTATTTTCGAAAAAATTCGGGGTAGAAGGGGTAGGAGAAAATTGTATTAAAATATGCAAAGCCGATGGGGCTCACATGGCCCGCCACTGAACAGGAAGTCGAAGACGCGCGCATAGCCCTGAAAGAGATGCAGACCGAGAAATGGAGACAGCATTACGATTACGAACAAACACCTTTGGTAGGAGAATAGCGCTGAAGCGAACTAAAAGTGACACAAATATTTTATGCTGAAGGTGTAATATGCAGCTGGAAATCCTGGGGCATATATTGGGTAACTGCTTACATACTAAACACGCAAGAATACGTACACGCGACGAAATTGTGAAGTTTATTGAGCAAAAGGTGTCACGTAAGTCAGCGGTATTTCGGGAACCAACTGTGATTGTGATAGACGAATTGAAGAAGCCCGATTTGGTAGTGAAAAGCCAAGAGGGAATCCTCATAGTGGACGTCACAATCCGCTACGAGAACAAAGACAAGTTGAAAAGAGCCTATCAGCAGAAAGTAACCAAATACCAGGACACCGCTGAATATATTAAATTGAGAACCATGAGCAGAACTGTGTCAGCGCTACCGATAGTAGTCGGTTGTAGGGGGGCTATACCCAGTAATGCAAAAGAAAACTTAAAAGCCCTAGACTTAAACGAGAGCGACATCATTACTGTCGCAACGATAGCTCTCCATTTGTCCATAGAAATGGCAAACGGATTTTTGGACTACGATCACATTTCGTGATTGTTTAGGTATTTATTTATTTATTTATTTTACAATTTATTTATTTATTATTCTAGCTTATGACTTCCTATGGCAAATAGGCATAAATTTTAAACTGTTGACCAGGCACAAGGTGCCAGTGTATGTGGATTTTACTAACCTAGCATGATTCGACGAGCCATGTGGAAAATACATTTTACAAGTATTGATAGCCATTTAGGCGAAAGGATTTTACAATTTTACACATTGACTGTGCCGAAAGGCCGAATTAAAATTTTAAAAATAAGTTCATGTTATTTGACATGACCGAACAGGTCAAAATATTAACCGTACGAAGCAGCTGTCAGCTAACTTAATAACAAGCCCGTCTCTGCCTTTTACATCGGACGGTGCGAGTCCTATCATACTGTTGTATGATAGGGTGTGGGGCGGATTCTTCGCATGCAGAATCCGGGGCGACACCTCCGCGTGGCTTCCCTGGATACACACTTCGGTGTGTGACCAAGTTCGCCTCCTGTTTCTAATCTTTCCAACTCTGTAAGTAGATCCCATGGCAGTGGAAGGAAGCAAGGATCTCGTAAAGTTTAATGTTATTGTTATTGCTTTTGTTACTACTCCACGGAGGTAATAAGGGAGGAGGTTTTATCCTCGGAAGTCTACCAACCTTCCTTATGAAAGCTTGTACAGTATTAGCCGAATACCTCGTCATCTAATTAGTGACGCGTATGAATGGATTAACGAGCTTCCCTCTCTGTAGCAGTTCCCAACCATAATACAATCCAAGTGTAAACTTCCTTACACAAGGCGATTCGAGTTAAGTTGTAATTTTCGATCCTTGGGTGAATGATCCGATAATAAGGTAACACCGTCGATTATTCCAGGCGCAGAACCGGGCGGTACGTTTCGCTGGAAAGGAGTTTCGGAGTCCCCTTCCCCTCGGGGAGGGGGAGGGAGGTATGAGCGCAGTCTTAGGTATGATCGGGAGTAACTATGATTCTCTTAAGGCAGTCGTTTGAGGTGTCGGGCCAGATTTATATATGGCCTAGTATCCGAGACTAGCCTTAGAGGTCTGCTTACAGGGGTAGTGAAGCGCAATACATAGCCTCTCCGACTCAAGCTGTGCTTCCTAACTCATAGCGGTCACGCTGGGTTCTTCGTATGCTGAAACACTTTTGGCATACGGTGCTGAATGCAGCACGGCGATCATGGGTCCTGGGGGTTGCCACCCCTCTTTTTTTTCTTTCTTTACGTGGAGGAAATCTTCGAAAGATACCCCACCACCCTGGGGGGATGGTGAGGTTATGCGGGATTTTTACCCGCTAAAACCTCCACGGTGACCTACCTCTGCGTGTTGGGGGATCACCGAGAACTCTGGAAGAACACATCCAGTACTCCCCCCACGCCACGCCTCGACGGAGGCTCGATCTCGAGGGGTCAACGAGACCCCCGGTATTACTTGCTCGCAGAAGGAGACAACCGCCTGCCAGGCTCCCTCGCTGTCCAGCACCGATTCCACGACTGCTGGCAGCGAGGGATCGCCTCCAATAAAGCTTCGGAGGGCATGGCGCTCCCGGGACCACGCGGGACACTCCTCCAGAGTGTGTTGCGCCGTGTCCTCCTCCTCTCCGCAGTGGTGACACTGCGCCGTCGGCTCTCGGCCGATACGATGCAGATACTCGCCGAAGCATCCATGTCCGGCGAGCATCTGCGTTACCCTGAAGGTGAGTTTACCCCACGTCCCGCCCATCCATGAGCGTAGAACGGGCAGAACGGCGCCAGCAACACGCCGGCCAGAGTCAGACGGCGCCGAAAACTGCCGCAACCACTCAGACTCGGCGTGCCGCCACGCGTGGCGTCTCCAGGAAGCCGGGTCTGCTTCCTGTGCTAACGGGTCCTCTCCCGACTGGCGGAGGCGAACGGCAAGGACGTACATCGTCGCCGCCCCCCCCCGCCAGGATCTCCAATGGAAGGAGACCCGCCAGCATCATCGCCGCCCTGTATGAGATAGTGGGGTACCCTCGCACGATCCTGATGGCCATCGTTCTTTCCAATCGGCGCAGGAAAGTACGGCTGCGCCGGCTGGCCATCAAGTCGCGCGCTCAAATTGGTGCCCCGTACAGCACCATGAAACGCACGACTCCAGCATACAGGCGGCGAACCCCATCCTGGGGACCCCGCAGATTCGGGAGGAGCCGGCCAAGTGCGGCCGCGGCTCCCTCCAACCGGGGGGCCAGATCAGCAAAATGGACCTTGAAACGTCACTGGTTGTCGCTGGTGAGCCCCAAGTACTTCATGGTACGGGCCACCTCGACACTCGACTCAACCACACGCAGCCAGGGCTGCGGCGGTTCCCCCCCGCCGAGCGGTGTCGTAAAACCACGCGCAATCGGTTTCCTCGGGGGCAACGCACGCCACTCCGCACTCACAGAGGCGCAGCGTCCTCTCATAGTCCTCCCCCGTGGCCAGCATTAACGTGTCATCAGCGTAACACGTGATGTTGACCCCGGGGGGAGCGCAGCCCGCAACACCTTGTCATATGCAAGGTCCTACAGTAATGGGCCCAACACTGATCCCTGCGAGACCCTACAAAGAGTCTCCCTCTCGATGAAAACTTCATCCCGACCGGAATACTCCACCCATCTTGATGACAAGTAGGATCCGATGATCCTCCGTAGGTAGGGAGGCACCCGGTGGTGAACCAGGGCCGCCCTAATTGTCCGCCAGGAGACGATGTCGAGAGACACCACCAACGACACCCCACCCCGCGAAACAACGGCCGCCGAGAGGAAACGCAGTCGTGAAATCGCGTCCACGGTGAACCGTCCCTCCCGGAATCCGAACTGGCTGTTCGATATATCGGGCCTCACGTCAGACAGATGGGCGACGAGGCGGAACGCAATGACGCGCTCGAACAGCTTCCCCGCCACGTCCAAAAGACATATCGGCCGGTATGCCGAGGGAGACTCCGCAGGCCTGCGCTCCTTTTTAAGGAGGACCAGTCGGCCGCGCCTCCATGACGGCGGAAACACCCCGGTCTCCAGGCACCCGCTCAGGATGTCACTGAACGCGTCACCCAGAGAACCGAGGGCCGCCACCAACACGCGCCCGGGGACACCATCCGGGCCAGGGGCGGTATTGCGCGCCCCCGTGCGCTTCATCGCGCGAGCCAGCTCCTCACGAGTGACCCCCATGTCGGAGGACCAGATGGTCGGGTCATCCGACACCGCTGATTCCAAGCGGGTGTCCACCGAGACCGTGGGGAACAGTGTGTCCACCACGGTCTCCAGCAGACGGGGGTCAAGGGACTCCGTCACCGGCGGAACCCAGGGGCGGAGCTTGCCCAGCACCATTCGGTACGGGCGGCCCCATGTGTCCCGGTCGATCGTCCCGAGGAGCTCACTCCACGCGGCGGCCTTCGCAGCCGCAATAGCAGCTCGCAGCCGCGACCGCGCATCACGGTATCCCCGGTACGCCTCCTCAACTCTGTCGTCCCCGCGACGACCACGGCGGCGGGCTCTGGTGTACCGGCGCCTAGCGCGGACGCAGGAGTCACGCAATTGCGCTATCCCCTCCGACCACCAGTACACCGCATGACGGCGCAAGCGCCCGGCCCGGGGCATCGAGGCGTCACAGATGTTAGTGAGCACGCCCCGAAGCCAACGCGCCGCACCATCAGCCCCGCCCATGTGGGAAAATCGCCGGTCGCCCCACGCAACGACATGAGCAGCAGCACGCATCATGTCGTCGTTCAGGCGCGTAAGCGACCATCGCGGCGCCGACTTCCCCACAGGGCCAGGCCGCCTCAGGGCACGATTAAGGCCACCGTGGGCCACCAAATCCATAAAGATGTAGAGGTGGTCGGAGAGGGTTTCAACGCCCTCTGCCACCCGCAAACGATCGACGCGGCGCACGGCAGCAGGGGAGCAAAACGTGACATCCACTATGGATGATCCCTGCCACCGCACACACGTCGCCTCCGAACCACGGTTCACAACCCTTAGGTCATGCCCCGCAGCCCGATCCAGCAAGCCGCGACCCCGCTCGTCCGTGCTGGGGGAGCCCCACGCACTGGCGTGGGCGTTGAACTCCCCCATCACAAGCACGGGACGAGGCACGAATCGAGCCAAACAGCGGCTGATCCTACCCAGGTGGGCGTCAAATCCCCCGAGGCCGCAGCTCGGGGAGATATAACACCCCACCACTACGAGGTCGCTCCACTCGACGGCAACGTAGCCCTCGCCGATCTCTATCACGGTGACCGACGGTGAGCCTGGAACGTGGCACCAGGTGATCGCGACCGAGCTACGCCTGTCCCCCGTCCACGACGGGTGGTCCGGGACAGCGTAAGGCTCCGCGATCGTCGCCACTGCAACGCCCCACTCGCGCATAGCCTGCATGAGCAGGTCTTGTGCAGCGCGCGAGTGGTTGGCGTTTGTCTGGAGGAGGCAGGCACTGAACTCAATCAGTGGTCATGACCTCCTCCGGGTCTGGGGCCGTAGGTGCGCTGTACGCAGGCCCCACCCTGACCGATGCTTCTGCCGAAGCCGCAGTCTCCGCCTCCAGCGGTTTTTTTTGACGACCGCCGCTCGGCTTCTGGGCGCAAGCCTTGCCGCCCAGCCTGTGAGATGCTGGACGCCCATGGTCACTGCAGTGGGGGCACTTAAGTGGGCCTGTGCATTCACTCGCCCGGTACCCCTCTCCACTGCACCTGTAGCAGCGGCCACCCCTGTCCACCGCTGCCGCACACTGCTGCCTCGCGTGACCGACCTCGTGGCACCGATAGCAGCGAAGCGGTCGCCGCTCCAGGGGCTCAATACGCGCCATAGTCCATCCGACGCGTATCTTGCCAGCCCTCGAGATCCTCACGGCGGCTTCAGCAGGGCACTGCACCCACGCTGAGCCCATACCCCAGCGGGAGCTACGAATTGCCCCACCTTGACACGGGCCGCCTCGCAGCCGCCCGCCTCCACGAGGGAAGCCGCCAACTCGGCCACGCCGACGGACCGGTCCGGCCCCTAACACGAAGCTCAACCAGCTTCACGGGCCTGGACAAATGCACCCCAGTGTCAG
>JAOPTO010000729.1:805988-822398 GCA_033822845.1 Tetrapedia diversipes | reverse complement strand
AGTCCGAAATATCGAATCAAGATCTAAATCATTGCCGATACAGTTGTTACCCATTAACGTGAAATACATCTCTAATTACTATGGGAAATAGTAAACGTTCATCATCGTTTGATCATCGCCCTAATCGATACAATTGTTGCTCGTTATAGCACGATAGATTCTAAATTAACATCGGAAATATCGAATGCTCCGTCAACGTTCAACATGTTGAGCATCAAGCACGATTAAAGTGAAATTCATACAAGATTCCAAAATTAACTTCTAATTTTAGCTGTCAAAAACGAGATTCAATTATTTTCGTCGAATATTCGTTTATCTGTTTGTTTATTTTTTTTACAAAATAAATCCTCCGATATATATTTGTAATGACCAGACAAAATTGTCATTCGGATGAAGAAGAAACATCTATTTATTTATTTACATGTCACAGGGAAACGTTGAAGATAGGAATTTGATCAAATTCCTATGGTATACAATCAATACATGGAAGATGTTAAAATAACTCTGTGGGGTAATTTCCCTGAAGAAATTAACTGATTTGATTAAATTCCTTAACTGTTTTAGTAAAAAGATAAAATAATATTGTTTACATATTAAAAGTATTTATTTAGTAAACCATGCATTATTAAATGTAGAATAGTTAATACAACAATATTTATTGAAATAAAAATTATTTATTCGGAACTAATTAACAAAAAGAAAAAAATAGTTTCGAGTTAAGTTCGGGTTATGTTCAAGTTATAATATCAAATCACTTACTTTCTTCAGGAAAATCACCCCACAGAGTTATTATTCTAACATCTCCCGTGAATTGATCATATACCATAAGAATTTCATCAAATCCCTATTTTTATCATCTCCCTGTAACACACACATATTTTCACGTCGTTCAGACACGACGAATCGCTGTTACTTCGTAAAATTTTAAATTCCAGCCACGGTCTGCAATCGGATTACAAACAGCAACATCACGTGTGCGCCTAGCTACCTTTACGTAATCGTTTCCGGGATCTACATACTCGCAATACACGCGTTTCGTAATGAGCGTAGCCACCAGGGACATCGCGATGTTCGCGTGGATAATTCCATTATTCTCACGGTCGTTCGATGGAAAACAATTTGTTCACACGAATCGACCAGTCATTCTGCGTCTTGCACAGCGATACGCCGTTATAAAATTCTCGCATCGACGGCTCGAACATTTATTTCGATCGAGTCCTCGTTATCCTGTCGTCCGTTTGCTTGGCCGATCATGACGAGCGAAGGATAACAGCTCGAAATTGCATCGAATTTTCGCTGTTTGCACCGCGACGCGCATCCGTCCACGGTGTAACGCTCCTTATTACGCGTGAACGCCATAAATTATTCATCGACGGTTACAGCCCCCCCTGTCGATCGCGATGCGTCTAGACAACGCGCGTTTAAGAGTAATAGCCGCTGCGACTTTCGAACCGGATGTTAATGCAGCCGTTCCGGTGCGTGCGACGATTTTAAACTCGATTCTGGACTGTGGACGTAACATCGCCACGTTCCGTTAGCTTTTCGTTATGGGAGGCTGTAGAAATTTTAAACATGCGAATTCGTTTGATCGGGGATACAATTTAGGGTTGTTGAATTTGGTTTGGAAAGGGAATGATGGCGATTTTTCTTGTGCTTGGTATTAGAGAAGGTAGAATGGAATTGGTTTTTATTTGAGGGATCTCTGGGTTTTTTACTTTCACCTTTCAATAGAGATAGTAAACCTTTTGGTGGACAGGAAAAAGAAGGTTTTTCACTAACTGCGATGAGATTAACGGTAAAACTTCGCTGAGATCTGATATTCACGAAATCTCTAAATATCTTTCGTTAGAAAGTAACGGAACTTCGCCATATAAGCAAAAAGAATCAAATGCTTAATATATTTAATCGTAATTTCCAAAAATATGATAACGTCTGACGCATACAATCAGTGACTCACAAAATCGATCGAATACTTTTCCTTATTATATTTTGCATTTAATCCAGGTACAGTTACTAGTTATATAAATTACGCTAATAATCGAGCTCAGGTACAGTTACTAGTTATATAAATTACGCTAATAATCGAGCTCAGAAGGTATGAAAAAGAGTGTCGACCAGAAACATAATTAAACATTAAAATTGTAGTTGAGTTTGGTAAAAGGTATAGCTCAACCCCATTCGATCGATTTCATAATTTATTATAAATGGACGTGTAAGTTGACAATTTATAGCTCAACCCTTGTTATAAATAGACATTGAAGTTGACAATTTAAAAGCAAAGAACACCACTGCACCGGATACAGCAGTGTGTATCTGTTACAACAAATAATTGATCATGTGAACCCCTCTCTCTCTCTCTTTCTCTCCCCCGCTACATCAGCACGAAAGGGTTAATCTGCAAAACGCTGCTAACCAATCATATCCGGAAGCCGAAACGGGCGTCAGACGCAGTCGTAAGGGGAAGAGAGGACAGACTCTCGAGCGAAATGGAGCGCAGCAACAGAAGAGGCAGAAACGTGGCCGATCTTGAGCGTCGTTTCCACTGCAACGAGGTCCCTTTATGCGGCGCTCGCCTCTCTCTTTATCTCCGCGCGTTGTCGGACGTCGCAGCGGGAGGGCGCGTCCTCAGGGCGCGCAAGGGCGAAGGGCAAAGCGAGTTCTGCGACCCGTGTGCGTCCCCTTTATGCGGAACCGGGTGAAGTTGTCCGGCGTCTTTGTCCGCCTACGTCAGCTGTCTGCCGGCCGTTTGTCCCGGGGATAAATAAAAAGGAGCAGTAGTCCACCTCGCGGGAAACGGTGAAACGGCGCAAGAAGACGATCGTTTGTTTCCGGCGACAATGCCGCGCAGGACCCGTGTTTCTGGGGAAACGTGAAAAACGAGCGGCGTCTGCCGGCGAGCAAAGCGACTGCACTTTTTGGCTCTCCCGCTTTGCTGCCCTGTGAAACCCGTCTCGTCGGACGTTAGTTTCGCGTTGCTTTTTAACCCTTTCGGTACTAAATACTCCCGGTCGAAGTGCTTTGCGTGGACGGCACTCTATTAGCAATTGTGATGCTCTAAATGGGAGCGAGAAACAATTGAAAGACGCATATACGCGCCTCTAGCAGTCAAAGAATTAATCTTTAAACAAAAGAATTTTAATTTTAACATGACAATTGATGTACTGTGTTATTAACTTTACTTAACCCTTTTAGTACTAAATACTCCCTGTCTAAATTCTCCGTGTGGACGGCAATTCTATTAGCAATTGTGTTGTACTAAATCGGAGCGAGGAAAAATTGACAAACGCATATATCCGTCCATAATCCACGCGAGTAACTTTCGCCAGAGACGCAGGACCATTGAATTTTGGTCATGTGATGGTAAAGTATAAATATATATATGAGTCACGTAGGCTGAAGATTGTTGTAATATTTAGAAGCTGAAATAAATTTTTACATAACTCTCTCTATTTCTGTCATTCTCGCACAGATTTAAATTTGCATAAAAACCCACGATCTACTAACGAGATTGCCAGTAATCGGTAATACCGTATCTTGTCCTCGAAACAAACTAAAAAAAAATATCACCTACTTCCGCCACAGAGTTCATTCAAATTCCATTGCCTTCATGACTGTTCGCAATAAACCACAATCGGTGAACGTGACCGGAAGCCTAATCTTTCCTGGTACCCTTTCGATCCCATTCCCCAGCCACGTCTCCGGACGATACCCGCGAAATTGCGTCGTTATCGAGTGCTACCATATCCGGAACGAGGGTTACCTCTGCTGCTGAACAGCTCGCTTTATCTCGGAGCTCAACCGTTATCTGTTCCGCCAAGTGGATCATTGGACGTGGACAAGAAGGTTGGAAAACTCGTCGAGGACGTTTCCTTTGCACGCGTAGAACCGAGAAATCCAACACCGTCGTATCTACCTGACGCGCACATGCACACGCACACTCGTGTAAAGATGGCCGCAGATACTCGAGACTGGTCGCGAGCCCTTCTTACCATTTTACGGTTTTCCACGTTCGCACGGATATTAATCGCAAAGCAGTTGACCGCGCGGTGGAGAATCGAAACGTGTACGTGGACACTATACGGGATTATAAGGAATGAAAAAGTTGATACGTGAAAGGATTGAAGATGTAATTATCACGTTGAGTGCCGGACACTTTTTTTAAGACTTTCCGTTCAGGCCAACCCACATTTTTTTTATGGTTGACACAAGCATGTTTTTTGTGGTATAATACACAATATTTCAGTAATTTAAAACTATAAATTTAAAAGAAAGGCATATCTCTTCATAAATTTAAAAGCGATCATTTTTATTTTATTTGACAAAATATTGTTAAAAATATGCCCTTTTTTAAAGGCTTTTTTCCGACGTGGGAGGAAATTTTAGCATGGGGCGTATACGCCCCACGCGGCAGGGAACGTGTTAACACGTTTACTGCCATTGTACTTTTTAGGATGAGGTCTAAAATGATAATTTAATTTTTTTTAATTATATTACTAAAAACCCTAATTACAGTTCATAGTAAACATCGAAAAGCATATAAACTTTAAAAAAAAAAAAAAGATCCTACGAATTATATCGTAGTTGGCTTATGTAACAGAAAGCTCTTCGTTCATTTATAAATAAATTTTTTGTTTTTTTCAAGTTAACCATAATCATATTTATACTAATAAATTACAAATTTTCTCGTGACTGCACAAATATTCCAAGGAAACATGCTACGAGATAACTCGTAATTTTCTTAATTGCCAGTCAATGTGTTAAATAATCGTTAATTACATAATGGGAGTTAAGTAGGGATTTGTTTCACCTGCTGTATTCTGTAACGAGTGTTACACTTGAGATATTTTGTAGCAGCAGTTTGTACCTTCTTCCATATTCGAGTCTTCTATGAGTATATAAAAATACGCAGGTCAATTATAATCCTTGCAGATACATTTCCTCCAACACGAACTTTTATGTAAAAATGAAAATGTGCATGCATAATTCAATAAGAATATGAAAGAATTCGAAATTAATGTAAGAATACACTTTTGAGCTAGATTTTGTGAAAAGTTTCAATTTTCGATTAATTCTCAGATGACTCACGTATTCTCCTTCATTACTCATTCTATTATACACATTCCTTCTCTCTAATTTTTAATGTTTGTCACTTAACACATTTGATCGCGTTTACCGACATCCCTCTAATTGGAGCCTCGAAACCTGAACCGATCAATACCATCTTTTCCAAAATTCTAAACTCTATTACCCCAATTTATTACCTCATATTTCAACCTTTCATTCTCCTGTATTTTCCATTCTGCATAGTTGAACGCGTGTAATAAATATAGCTGGCAGGTATTTCCATCATTAGCCGAAAAGATAACGTTCATAATTCATAAATCGCGTGGCACCGCGCGACGAGGGGATTCAAATGAGACCAGCGGCGGAAACGCCCCTCTCTCGTCCCGTCTCACGCTGTCCTCTGTCATGCCAACTTTCCAGTTTTGTAGCGAAGCCGCGACGACTCCGAGCCCCGAAGGATTTTTCCCAATCACGTGGGTGGAAACGTTTCCGCTCGACGCGTTTCGGTGGCTCGTGATAATCGGCTCGGTTTCCGCGTTGCTCTTTCGACCCTCCCTATTAATTTGACAAGTAAAGCAGCGAAATTCCCTCTGAAACACGCCGTGGTTTGAACTTGATTTGTATCCAACGAGAGCCCCCATAGGGACGCGAGAGACACCCCGTTCGATGAAAAGGGAGCGAAAGAGAGAGAGAAATTTAGCGTGAGGGGGTTGAAGTGTGAGAGAAAGAGCATGCGACTGTAAGTAGTGACTGTGAGAGGAAGAAAATGTGACAAACGGAGAGATATAGAGGGGGGAGAAGAGAGAGAAAGAGAATGTGCGAGTGAGTGACTGCGAGAGAAGAGAAAATGTGAGAAACATAGATAAAGATAGGGGGAGAGAGAGAAAGAGAAAGTTAGTGAGAGGGGGAGGAAGTGTGAGAGAAAGAGAGGGTTTGAATGAGTGACTGTGAGAGGGAAAAAATGTGACAGAGAGATATAGAAGAGGCGAAAGAGAGAGAGAGAGAATATACGTGTGAGTGATTGCGAGAGAGAGGGAAAATGTGAGAAACAGAAATAAAGAGGGGAGAGAGAGAGAGGGACAGTGTATTTGTGTGTGTGAGTTACTGAGAGAGGCAGAAGATATGAGAAACAGTCATATAGAGGGAGAAGAGAGATGAAGAGAATATGCGAGTGAGTGACTGCGAGAGGAACAAAATGTGAGAAACAGAGAGGTATAGAGGAGGGAAGCGAAGAGAGAGAGAGAGATGAGATAGTTCTCGTCGTCGAGGTTGTCCTCCCATGAGAAATCATTGCTAGATGCGAATACGCGGAGCTCGTCAACTCATTGCTCTGCAATCCCTGGATGAATGGCCGTGACAAAACCGTAAACGACCGTAATTGCGTTACAGTGTCCCTCCTCTCGAGAGGTTTCCTGGGAGGGAGCAAGTAAGACGTGGTCCCGTTGGAAGGCTCGATGATGATATATTCCGTAATTGATGGTGATTTGGTTTGCTGACGGGGGCAAGGTTTTATTTCGCGAGGAATTCGCGACGATTTAACGGGAACGCTTAACGGGAGCGTTTAAGACGAGGTTCGGTATATAAAGACTGCTGTTCACCTTTCGAATTATTCATGTTATTTCTACCTTCATATTTAGAGGTTCAGATAAAATCACAAAAATGTAATTCTAATAATCCTCCTTTTATATTCCCAAGAAATACAGTTTCTTCATAATCCTAATTATCTCACGCGATATTTGCAATCCTTCGATAGATCATCTAGCACTAACATTCAGCTTAATCCATCGCGCGGATTAACAGCCGAAAGCATTACTTAGAATCTGAATGTACATTAGAATATACATCTCAGAATGTAAAAATTTCAAACAAGGAAAAATTTAATATCCTGTTACTGCTTTTAGTAGAAAAGACTATAAAGTATACAGAAGACACAGCTATCGAGCCGTACAGAATATTACTCCTGAATCTATATATATATAAAAATGACTGTGTGTCTGTCTGTCTGTCTGTCTGTCTGTACTCGATAAATATATAAATAAAACTATACACATCCAATCGCAGTGAAAATTTGGGAAATTATTAGGTATATCCCCGGGAAGGATTTTGAAAATTTTTTTTAAAATCAGAGTTGGGGTTCTAGGTGCTCCCGAACAAATATCCAAAAAATATCGAAATGACATTTAATTAGTAATTATTAATAATAATATATAATCTTGAGAACCTTTTTTCTACAATAATAGTAATTGTTTTGGCAAATTTTGCTCATGGAGCTCGAAACCCGTCAAATTGACGGGTCCCGTAAACCTAGTTCATTATAAAAAAAAAAGAAAAAAAAGACGGAAATCGTTAAGCAAGCTATACAATTACAAATCAAAGAATGCTTTCGCGATTTCGCTCGACAGTGTACCCCGCGAGAGCCCGAAAATTCCAATTGGACATCGACTGGCGTATCGCCGAATTCCATCACAGTGCCAACCTTAACCCAGCTCAAACGGGCATAAAATCCCCGGTATTCATTAGAAAACCAGTCAAACGTAGCCATAAATTAACGAGCTACCGCCAACGGGGTTCCAGGTACGCGCGCACGTCGCGGTGTGCGGCGAAAAAGCGATCCGTAACAAATTGTAACGCTCGGAAACGCTGGCCGGTCGCTGGTTCTCTCGCGCGCGACCGTAGATCTCTCCTTTAAAAAGAATCCCGCGTGGGCCGCGATGAATTATGGCTGGCGAAAAATCCCAGCTCCTCTCGGTGCTGCCCCTCTATACACGCGCGAGCGTTCGTTCGTCCGCTCGCTCGCTCGCTCGAATGCGCGAAACAAACGTTCCATTATAACAAAAGCCATTGTGCGCGCGGGGGCCCCAGGACCCGAGGTATAGTAATCGTTTTACGATAGAGCGTCGGTCAGTGTACCGGGGCTGCCCGTCCGGCCGCGGAACTGGCAATATATTCTGGTTCCAATAAGCGACCGCGTCGGGAAGCGGAAGAGAGAGGAGAAGAAAGGAGCGTAGAAGAGGGATCGCGAAGGAAAACGGTGTTAGATAGAATTCGAAGTTGGAGTTGGATCAGTTTTGTTAACCCTTTGTTGTATGCCTGGTGGTTATCATACTCGCATTTATTCAAACAGCGGAAGAGAGAGGAGAAGAAAGGAGCGTAGAAGAGGGATCGCGAAGGAAAACGGTGTTAGATAGAATTCGAAGTTGGAGTTGGATCAGTTTTGTTAACCCTTTGTTGTATGCCTGGTGGTTATCATACTCGCATTTATTCAAACAAGTTTGCTTATCGCAATAGTCATTTCTTTCCAAATATTTTACCGCTTGCTAATAATTCATCCGTGTCTTTTGATCCTTAAGTTACTCATACTCCTTGAACTCCAATTTTTCTGCACCTCATCTCATCCCTACTATTCTACTTACTAGTGTTTTTCCGATTCTTAAAGGAACTAGAACGAAACCCAAAAAGGAGACTTGGCACAGAACAGTCGTATAGTATCGTATAGTTGTATTGAATCTGATTAACCTCGTCGTTCAAAATTGTTCTAAAAATCCCTCATGTGTTGCATTCATTCTTGCTACAGGGAATACTATATTGTTGTTTTTCACCAAATGATAGTTTCGCAAATTTTCAGACTCTAGATAGTTTTATTAGTCGAACTCAGAGATTAAACAGTCGTATATGTAAATTTTAGTATATTACTTAACCAAACTAAGTGACGTTTAATACAGGCGAATCTTAGTGAATATTTTGCATTTGAAAGTCTTTGAAGTTAGTATCGTTAGTATCGGCATAATAATAGTATACGATATTGGTACTATTCGTACGATAATAATTTTAATAATATCACTTTGTAGTATTCTCATGAAATTTAAACGTTACATTAAACGATACTTTTCTAATAAATTAATTTGACTGTACGATTTAATTGTTTCCTGAAATGTTTCATTATTTCCGAGACACCTGCAGTGGCATTGTTCTCTTGTCTGGTTCATGTAAGTTAGTTCTGCCTAATGGTTTCGCAAATTTCTGAAATGGCACTTTCCAAGCACCATCCATGGCATTATATCTGCGTCTCATTCGTGTAATTTAATTTTGCTTAATGGTCTCCGAAATTTCTAAAGCGACATCTTCTACTTACACGCTATCGATGTCGTTATCTTCGTGTCTCATTCGCATAAATTGATTTTCGTAGATGGTTTCGCTCAAATTTCTGAAGCTCTCAACTATCAAACGTCGTTGAATATGAAAACGTACCAGAATAAGCGAGAGGGTAGGGGTTAGAGAGGACACAGTTGAAAGGTACAATGAACGATCATTAAAAATTAACGCAGTCGTCTGCTTGCACTGAGTTGTGGTATATAGGAGTCGAGTGACATCTCGAAGTGTATTTTTTCATGTTTAAATTACAATAAATGTAATTTCAATACTATATGTGTAACTCAATTTTATTAGATTTTGCTGAATTCCGTGTTTTTTTTAACTCTAGGCTTACAGAACCCGTCAATCTGACGGGTTTCGAATTTCATGAGGAAAATTTGCAAAAACAATTGCTATTGCTACTAGCAGTTTTTGCTAACTTTTATTGATGGAGTGATACAAATATACTCGAATCTATTTCCCTCTAAGTTCTGCAATTTCAAATTCTGTTTAATGTGTACCTTATTCCTTAGTATACGTATATTGGAAATAGATATGCAAGAAACGTCCGTAAATCTAGCGTTAAAATAAAATCTTGGCACCCAAGGCAAGACACTCTAAATTTGTCTGGCAATGAATGGATTAAGCCGCGTCCTCATGGTTGCATACCATTGGTTAATGTAAATAAACACAAATAAATTTCTTTTTTTCTTCTTTTTCCACCAACCATAGCCTAACGCCATAAACCCTGTCGACGGGAGGGAACGATACGATATTTGTCGAAATCAAATCAATATCCCCCTCCGCAGGTTTAACGATACGTGTGTACATGCGGGTAACGAGCGGCGTGATTCCCGCGTGGAATCAACGGCGAAAAATCAACGAATCGTAGCGGCGCGGCTTTAAGCGTGTGTAAACGGGTGTAAATCAATGAACGAAAAATCCTCGGGCTCTGCGGGCTCCGGATGCCCGCTCTTATTTGCATAAAAATTGATTTAGACTCGATCCACGTTGAAACGGAAAACGAGAGAAGGGAGAAAAAAGAAAACGGGGGAAACGGAGGAAAAGGGGTAAAAGAAAAACGTAGCCCCCCTTCCGACGCTCATCCACTGCTTGCGTTGTATTCCGAATTTCGTTATTCGAGTCTTTAGCGCGATACCACGGTCCAGGATCGTTATTCACTTTTGTTTAACGATCGTGCCCGATGAATATTTTTATGAAGATTGACTTTTCTTCTGGCAGCAACAATTTTAACACTTAGCCGACCGAATGGGAAGATCTCCCATTTTTTCGTTGACAAAGCAGTGCCATTGATTCTGTTTACTTTTGTTATTAGTTGTTCCTAAACTGGTGTTGAATTTATTAAAAATTGTATTTTGGAAAATTTATGAATAGTATTAGTTCAAGACTAACTAATAACAAAAGCAAATAGAATCAATTGCAGCACTGTGTTGAGGACAAAATGGGAGATATCCCCATTCGTTCGGTTAACACGTTGACTGCCATGAGGGTCACCGGTGACCGACACTCAACTTGGCAGTGGCGCCATGGGGGTCACTGGTAATTAGCACGCTCAGATTAGTAGAAAAACATAATTTGAACAAATGTCAATAAATATCGATTTTTTATTATTACCATCGTTAACGTAATGGTGTGAAGAAATTAATGAAGTATAAAACATCGAAAAATAGTTATACACTATAACTTATTTATCGTAGCTAATATTCCAATAGTATATGTATCGTATAATAGAAAATTTATTTTATTTAAAATTTATTTAACCCTGTAAAACTAGCGTGGCATTTAACGTGTTAAGTGTTAAAACATGCCTATTTAGTATATTCTCGAATTCCTATTACTACAAACTATTTTCAATTGTACTGTACACCCTGTATGCACTGTATTGCACTTATTTCCTATGTATATAAATTGGGCTATGCTTCGACGTCCAAATATATTTTTAACGAAGAATTCCGCGAGTTACGTTTCATCGCGACGGAATAATACGGAAGGAATTAACGGAATGGTTGAGCAACATCGCGGTGAATTATTTGAGAAACAGACGCCATCGTTCTTCCGGCTCGCTATGTCCGACAGCATTCTTCGCCGTTTCTGAAACTCTTGGGAGCAAAATTTCTTCCCGGCTTGAAGATGACTAAACACATTCTTCTCCGGTATCTCGCCGACAGAACTCGTTCGTTTCTCCCCGGATCTTTTCTCTTCTCTTTCACTGAACACGTTCCTCAGTGATTCCAGGGACATCGCGCCACGTAATACCGTCGCAGGCCAGCTCGTGGAAGCGTGTACCACAATTTTTTAAGAAAATCGGCTTCGCTCTTCAGCTCTGTAACCGAGTGTTCCTTCGAACACGCGCCACGTATTTCGTCGTTGCGAAGCAGATGAGGCTTGGGATTTGTGTTTCGTGAAAAATCGCTTCATTGTACAACCCACATTGCTTTTAAGGCAGATTAGTAGCAACCATCTATTTTACTTAGAATCTCGTGCTGGAAATGGTGACGTTTAAAAATACTTTTAATGATTTTACCGTGTGGAAACTCAATTGCTTTTAATACTATTCCTATCACAACCGGTCAAATGACCGTTTTTAAGATTTCGATTAGAATTTCATAGATACAATGTAATTGAATCGCCTTTAAACTTTAAACTTTTCCTCAAATATACGTATAATACATTTTTCAATATTCACTTCTTTCTTCATTGTTTATTTTCTGAGAAAAATTTGTAGTCTGTCTTACGTGGGAATGTCGCGGTAAGAATATGTATACGTGAAGTGTCGGTAGGAATAGTGTTAATACAGATTAGTGTTTTGAACAATTAACAACGAAAGGACTTGAATGACTTCGCTGTACTCTCGTTCTTTTTAGTACAAGTTGACTATTATAATTATTAAATTCACAGTGGCAGTAAAAAGAGGAATGATCACGAAACCTTGCATGATCTTATTACATTTTTCGTTGCTGCTAATTCCTACATATTAGTATTAAATATTTGCTCTAAAATAAGTACTGAAACCAATAATTACCTAATTTTTGTACAAAAGTAATAACTACCAAATACTGTTCTTTGCACACCTTTAATTTTCAATCTGAATTCCTCCGTCTCTTTATTCTCGCCTTTCATCGTTGCTACATTTGAATATTTATTCTTTAAAAATCACTCTATCATTTCCTACGCGAACCATCTTCCATGACACCACGTTCCATCACACGAAATTACTCGCCTCAACCGTGAACACCGCCTATTCAGAGGGAAAAATGAACTGCGAAAAGAAACCGTATGCACGACGAGATACGCGTCCCGGAAGCGTCGTTAGCCAACGGCGGAAACATCGCGAGGCGGCGGTCGTCGGACAGATTCGCCCGTTCGGAGCATCGTCACGCTCCATTTGCCTACGACACACATGCACACGCGACGTACACGTACACGTTGCTCGCGGAGAAGAAATATTGGTCCTCGCTTTACCGTTTAAGTTTTTGTGATTAGGTGATTTAAAACTGGTTCCACCTTTTGCTTACCTTTTTATTCGTATATTTGGTGGGATATATTTTATCCCACCTCGAAAACTTGAGTGAGTCAAGATAGTCAAATGTTGAGATAGTTTGATTTGAGATAGTCAAACAGTTTATTGATATTTTATTTAAAGTTTTTCATTCTGTTGGCAATGCTATGAACCAATGGTAAATGCGTAAACAAGTGAGAACAAAAATGTATACAAATCAAAACGCGATAGTAAGTTGTTGACACTGTTGTGATTAAGGTTTGCGAATTGTGTGCAACTTGGGTTTTTATTTTCTTTAAAACCGTGTGCCAGAAAGAGTTAACCCTTTACGCTCGAAAACAGACTGTTGATAGCCATGTAATAATCTTCCACTTTCATAAATTCCCGAATGTAGATAGTCGTATTTAAAAGTTTGTGTTATTTATTTAAAAGATGGAGAGTCGCCATTCGAGCGCAAAGGGTTAAACACTTTTTTCCACTGGTGGTGTTCTGACCCTAGATTATCCCCATTTTCGCAAGCAACAGCATTTCAATGAACTCCTTACAAAGGTTAAAACCTGGTTAAACAAGCTAGTAGTCCAAGGTTTTGACCAATAGTAAAATACAACCAAAATGCATGTTAAATCAAGCGTGCGTGTCTCCACTGACGAACCAAGAGCTCTAATTCTTCCAGATGCAATCTTTCCAGCTCTGCACTATGCTTTGTACACCAAGGATTTTGCGACGCAATTCTTATGGTCACGGTAGACAACTGTCGTGGCGAAAGCTTGTTTAGCTACCTCCGAAACGCATAAATTCGAGGTACAAAGTGTAACTTGTTACCACCCGTTAGAGCAAGGGGAGAACCGGAAAAGGGGGCAGCGATGAGAAGGAGATGAGATGTACGAACGAGTGTCTGAGAGAAAAAGGAGAAGGTGAAGGAGGGGAGTGTGAGAGAGAGAGAGAGACAGAGGTCGATGGAAATGCAAAGAGCCAGCCGGCTCGCCAAAGAGTGTTTTGAGACCAAATAAAACCGAGAAAATCGTAGCGTCCCGAGGGAAGAGCGCGGGCCACCGTCTCGAGAAGTCGTCTCGAGACGCGCCAACATTTTCGAACCTTTCGAGACGCGACCGCTTGAAGGATCACCGGCTCGGAATTCAATCCTGCCGCGCGCGTGTTATGACCTCGCAACGTCGTTCGTTCGTGTAACAAATGTCTCACCCTGACGTGGGTCACGCCTCCTTCGGGGAAACGGAATGTAGGAAGGTCGGCGAGAAAGGGGCGCGTACCGTTTGAAGCTGGAAGTTCGCTGAGAGGAATGAAGATTTGGTTAGTCGTGATTTAACCCTTTACGTGCTAAGTTACGTTGTCGGTATTTCTTTTTCTCGCTGTAACTTTTATTCCACGTGTGTAAGCTTTAACCGGATGTTGAGCACACTTAGTTTGTAATAACATTTTAATTCGACCAACACTACAGAATACAGTTAGGACACGGAACGTAGGTGTACCTTATTGGTTACAGTACATAATTTGTATTTCTATAACGATATAAGTAATAATTCTATAATAGTAATGCTATAATAATGTAACAGATTCTTTAAGAAGAAGTAACGCTAGTCGAACACTTTAATATCGTAAAGGAATTAGGATGTAAATTGTAAATTTGAAGCTCGATCCTTTCACACCACCTTCTTCAATATTCTTTGTCATTAAATATCGTATACGTTGCTCAGTAGTAGTATAATATTTATAAAATAGATAATGAATTGGTAACAGAAGTTATACTTACAATTAGTGACGTCGAAGCGAAGTTCACGTGAAATTTTCATAGGCAAATTCAAATGATCCAAGGAAGGTTGTCCCTCCTGCTTCGCACGGTAGTACGTGTCGGAATGTAAAATCAGGAAAATGTTCACGCCCAGAAGCCTTCGTAACTCTCCCTTTTCACGCGTTAAAAGTTACCGCCCTTTCCATGATCGTGTTCCCTTTAAAGGGAGCGGTTGAAGGTGTCTGGCGGGTTCCATTCGCGGTTGAAGGGCGTGAAGTTGAGCTGTCGTTATCGGTGGCCTCGACCTAACGAGACCCATTTGCCGTCTGGTTAGGGGAGGAACGTTTCCACTTGCGTATCGAAGTGCGCGACATTCAAATTTGGTATAAACATTTTTTAATCAGTTTTTTTGGTGCAGTAGAACGTTAGTTATCCGCACAATATTTAACGTAAATTTTATAAAATTTAATATAATTATTGAATATTTTTTGAATCCTATGGTATAGCAGATTCTTATAAAAATTAATAATTATCACTTTAGAATATCTTTTTGTTTGGTAAATCGTTTATTAAAATGAATTTACATATTTCTTTATTAGTTCCAATAACCATAATATTGCAGAATATCTACAGTATCGGACAAAAGTTTAAGACCAAAGGGTAAACAGAAATAAATAAATCAATAAATAAGAAATCGCACGGTAAACAAAATTCGTATTCTACGCTAATCGACAAATAATGTTCTACCATAATAACAATAAAAATGAGTATACAAATAATATTCACAAATCATGACAACTAAGTTTTACATTGTCCGCTCGTCTTAAACTTTTATCCGCTACTGTACATCCACGATACAATTCAACCTAATATTCGATTCCTCAATCTAAAAAACCAACTCTCTAAAACAATGTCAATACCCCCCCCCCTCCCACAGTATTCCAATTCTCCAAAGCAACCTCCTTACTCATCTTACACAAGAAACACTCGCTTATTCTATCAAGCACGACACCGATCGCCAATTTCCTCTATCCCCTCGTAGTTTTACTTACAGTTTGTTTCCCTGGCTCCTGATCGAACTCCATAAAAAAGCGAGGAAAAAATCCAGGCGCATCGTATCGGGTCGCCTCGTCGCGGCGAGTTCCCATCCCCTGCATTTTAACGTCGCTCCTGTCCCCCCTCTCCCATCGGGAGAGGGGTTAAGGGAGAGCAGCGCGTTCTCCGGCATAACAAATACGTCTGAGCGACGTGTCCCCGTGTCCCGACGCTGTCCATTAGCCGCGCGGCCGCGTCTCGCCGCCTGCAAGTTGCTCGAATGGAGCGGTCCCGGTGGACGTGACGTAATGAGGTAATACTTAAATTACGTCCACGTGCCGTGGCAGTATCGACAGACACGCAGCGGGGCCTTCGGCATGGAAAGCCGTCGACGGACGGGCAGAACTAGGCCGCGAACAATGGCTGTGCATCTCGTTAACGACGCCGCAGCCGCGTCGTCGGCCGCGGCATCATCCGGCACAGTGCGGCCTCTGAGCTGCCACTGGCCTCGAGGTGTGCGTGCCAGCGACTATCGAGTGTCCCGCGAGATATTGTGAAAGGAGCACTCCGGCGAAGAGCGACTGAGACGAGAGTGAAGTGAAAACGGCTGGTTGATGGGAGGGAATTTTGATTTGGGACCATCCCAAGGCGCTCTGGTAAGACCAAGTGGATGACGTCGAGTAATTGCAACGATATCGAGATATCGAGAAAGGTGCACTCCGTCGAGGAGCGACTGAGACGAGAGTGAAGTGAAAAACGGGTGGTTGATGGGAGGGAATTTTGATTTGGGACCATCTCAAGGCGCTCTGGTAAGACCAAGTGGATGACGTCGAGTAATTGCAACGATATCGAGATATCGAGAAAGGTGCACTCCGTCGAGGAGCGACTGAGACGAGAGTGAAGTGAAAAACGG
>JAOPTO010000729.1:732975-805674 GCA_033822845.1 Tetrapedia diversipes | reverse complement strand
ACGGCTCACGCTAAATCCGCGGGATTTGCCGAGACGAACCCGATGACAGTTTCCCGCAGGACATCGTTTCTCAAACTGCGCTCGTTGGTGCCCCGGGGTTTCGTCTAATAATTTGCAGGTGCTTCGCGAACCGACGCGGAAAAAAGTTGATTAATAAAGGAAGCTTAATTTTAATTGACAAAAAAGAAATTAAAGCGCGTGAAATTTTGAGGTCACTTTTATAGATCTATCGATAAGAATCCTGAGTTATTTGACGTAACAATTCGTGTAGGATAAAACTTATGCATTAACGCGTTCGATACGATATCGATAGATTTCTTAAGAAGATCCCTGTATTACTAAAAAGGTGCTGACCGGAAGTATCAACTAAAACTAAAATCACCTTAAATGGTGCTGCCATTTGATGTAACAGCAGGCGTAGGACAAAACTTATGCGTTAACGCGTTCAGTGTGTTATTGATAGATTCATTAAAAAAAAACCTGCTATGGCCGCATATATGCGTCTGACGAATGCTACCTCTGTGAACCATGAGTGCATATATGCATCTCTAACAAAAGTTATCCACGTGGATGATGGACGCGTATATGCGTCTCTGGTGAAAGTTACTCGCGTGGATTATGGACGAGTATATGCGTCTCTGACGAAAGTTACTCGCGTGGATTATGGACGCGTATATGCGTCTCTGGCGAAAGTAACTCGCGTAGATTATGGACGAGTATATGCGTCTCTGACGAAAGTTACTCGCGTGAATTATGGACGCGTATATACGTCTCTGGCGAAAGCTACTCTCGTGGATTATGGACGCGTATATGCATCTCTGGCGAAAGCTACTCTCGTGGATTATGGACGCGTATATGCGTTTATCAATTTTTCCTCGCTCTCATCTAAAGCAACACGATTGCTAATAGAGCGCCGTCCACGTGGAGCGCTTCAACCGGAAGTATTTAGCAGTCAAAGGGTTAATCGAACTGGACTCCTCTTCTACAAAAAGTTTGAGAACCGCTACCGTAGAACGTGTACATCCACCTAGCGTTTCGTACGCGTTGCAAAATTCACCAGACTCTTCTGTCCGCGTTTCGTTGCGGCGGATGACTTCCGACGACGTCATTTTACCCCGTTTAATACGCGATGACGCGCTCGCGCGGTTAACTCGAACTACGCGAAGTAGACACGGTTCATAACGTGTCAGACCGAGCCACGGCGAAACGAAACGTTGTTATTTCGCGTCATTCGTCTACCATCGACTTGACGCTTGATTTATTTCCACGGAAGCGGAAACGTTACCGTGCAGCTTGAACATTCGTAACGTTGATAAACCAAAACAAGTAAATCACGTGATTAGATGTTTATTTTGTTTTATTAATACTGAAATCTTGGGAATTTAAAATCTTATTTGGAACTTGTAACAGTTTTTCTTCTCATGTCTGTTACTTGTTTTCTTTCAAGTGTTCACTGTTAAATATATAACAGGTGTTCAAAATATAAACTTTTGTAACATCATTAGGGAAAGACATTTGTTAGTTGAATGTGATGCATTAATTTTTTCACAGAGCTAGTTGGCCTAACGATAAAGAATTTGGCAGGTATTGCAAAGATTAGTGGGAATGAAATAGTTTAATTTAAGTATTTTCTGATTAAAATTTTAAAAAATATTTTTAAAAATATTATGTTGTTGTTTAGCAGTGTATTAATAAATTTTTACAGATACTGTTAATTTGCTTGTTTTTTCTTGAAAATGCCTTGATCGATTTAAAGCGTTTAAAATTTAGGAAACGTTAAATTTCTGTTGCTTGTGTTTCGTGTGTCTCAGTGTGTAGTAAATGCAAGGTATTGTTAAACGATTTATGTATGTGTGTATGAAATTTCCGGGAGTATTTAGTCGTAAGCACCTTCATAGTACAAGTTGCGAGAAGCGAAGAGGTTTAGAATAGTTACTTTGATTCAGGAACTTATTCGTAATAACTATCACAAGTGTTCGGTGTAATTTGCTAACTAAGCCGATTTCAGCGCACATTTATCTTCTACATTGAATGCGCGTTCTACCGGAGCTTATCTTCGAGTTCGCTCGCTCGTAGCTGAAAGTACTTCGTACAAAGAGAGGTCGTTGACAATAACGAGCAAATCCGTTTTGAATAACGTCTTATCGCAGTAATTCTCCCTTTGAGCCACAAAGGGAGAATTTTTATTTCAAATTTCAGGAATTTAAGAGTTCTAAGTCACAGAACTTCATCGTTCTTTTAAGCGCAGATTCTACCGTTCAATTCCAAACAATTATTTTTAACGAAAATAAGAACCTGGTTCTATTCTCTGCTACTTAAATCTTCTATTATTTCATATCCCTTTATTTCCCAAATCTGGAGCTATTTTTCTACAGCTATTCAAAAGAATCCAGCTGAAACCAGTTTTATAATTCTCACAATCTCAATACAAATTCTGAAACTTTCCAGTCCTCGATTAAATGTTGCGAAATACAAATCTCGCGTTTTCGATTTCCCTGTGAATTTAAATACGCCTAATAGAGCTTTACAAATAATGCATCACGCATCTCTCAGAAAGATTGTTCATGTAAATTTGCATCTCTAGCAAAGAACAACCGATTTTTGCGTACGGTTCTTTTTCTGTTACATTAAGAACAATTTCATAATGCGAACAAATACGCGAACAGACGGCTTCTAGGAAATTATTATTCGCAAACAGTTTGAGAACGCTATTTAGAGACGCACCTTAATACAATGAACTATTACGGTACAGTCCAAGGGCAAATGTACACTTCCATGAATAGCAATGGCTATTTTAATTAATGATACTCCGTATACGTGGCTGCGTATAATTTCGACCGCCGCTTTTAGATCAAGAGACAGAGAGACAGAGAGGGAGGAAGGAAGAGAGAGTCACCGAGCACTCTGGTCGGATTACAGGCGACATCGATAGTCGATTAAGTTTAAGTTGCCCGTACACCCTGGCAAGCTCCGTTCATGGCCACACTGTGTGCACTTGCCCTGTGGCCATGTAATTACGCGCCGTGATCCTTAGACGTCGCGCGCAACGGCGCAGAAGTCGAGAGAATAATCGGTGATCTCCGATAAGAACGGTATCAAGCGAAGTGGCGTAGAGAAGGGAGCAAAGGGACCAATGTAACCGAAGAGAGAGTGAGAGAGTGAGAGACAGACCGACAGAGAGAAACAGAGAGAGGGGCAGAGAGAGAGAGAAGCAGTCCAGCGAGCTTGGCTAATTAACGGGAATAATTAGAGGCTGTGGAAATTTTCCGTCAGCCTGTAATCGTTTCCGGATCGACGTGCATCCGCGATATCTGTCTGGAGATAGTTAATTATGGCGGTAGACAGGGTTCGGTTTAATCGGTTCCCTGACTTCGATGGACTTCTTGACAGTGTTCTTCGTTTTCCTGTTTGTATTGCAATTTTCATTTTATTTTTTTTCACCAGTGTCAGGAATCGTTTGAGACACGAAATCGATGGGAGTGATCGAGGACAGGTAGCGTTGCATAAAAGTTCAATGTTTATAGAAATCAGCGGTCAACGACTGCTTTGAAATTATATACGCGTATCAGTACTTAAATACATTACTGGTAAAAAATTTAGGGTCGCTATATGTATTTAAGGGAATGCAAAAATGTGAGTAACAATGAATTTGGGGTTGCATTTCTGTAGAGTGCTTTTTAATAAGCAATGTAGCAGAATAGAGAAAATCCTAACTGATAATGTCTTTAACTAAATAACACCAGCTTATATGTCATTAATGTTTATTATATATGTGTGCCATCCGACAACCGATTTCAAACTTTTGGTCAACACTATTAACGTACGCATATGTAGATGATTGTACACGAAGATAAGCAAACACGGAATAGCACTCACGTAGACGGTGTATTTATAGCCACCACGCAGAACTTCTTCGTTCGACTTATTCCTTCGAGCGTTTCTCATCGAAATACTACAAGTCTACTAACAAATAAGGATAGAATCACTGGAATCCTATTGAAAGCAAGTATTCTTAGAATGCATAATAGTTCTTGAACTCTCTGAATTTTAAAATGGATAATTCGAGGTTTCATAGCCGTCACGCAGAAATTCTTCGTTCGACTTATTTCCTCGAGCGTTTGTCATCGAAATACTATAAGTCTACTAACAAACAAGGATAGAATCACTGGGATCTTATTGAAAGCAAATATTCTTAAAATGCATATTAGTTTTTGAACTCTCTGAATTTTAAAATGGTTAATTCGAGGTTTCATAGCCGCCACGCAGAACTTTATTCGATTTATTTCCTCGAGCGTTTGTCATCGAAATAAGTTTACTGGCAAATAAGGATAGAATCACTGGAATCCTATTGAAAGCAAATATTCTTAGTATGCATATTAGTTCCTGGACTCTATCAGTTTTAGAATGGAAAATTTGAAGTTTCATCGCCGCACGCAGAACTTTATTCGACTTATTTTCTGGAGCGTTTGTCATCTAAATACTATAAGTCTACTAACAAATAAGGATAGAATCACTGAAATCCTATTGAAAGCAAATATTCTTAGAATGCATATTAGTTCATGAACTCTCTGAGTTTTAAAATGGATAATTCGAGGTTTCATAGCCGCCACGCAGAACTTTATTCGATTTATTTCCTCGAGCGTTTGTCATCGAAATAAGTTTACTGGCAAATAAGGATAGAATCACTGGAATCCTATTGAAAGCAAATATTCTTAGTATGCATATTAGTTCCTGGACTCTATCAGTTTTAGAATGGAGAATTTGAGGTTTCATCGCCGCACGCAGAACTTCGTTCGACTTATTTTCTCGAGCGTTTGTCATCTAAATAAGACGATGCGCGGAAAAAGCGTACCGTTCTGCGATAAGCGCCAATCAACGCCGATGAATGGTGAATTAGCGCTCGTTGATGGACTCCGACCAGCCGCTCATTGCTTTGTCCTGGATAGAATCACTGGAATCCTATTGAAAGCAAATATTCTTAGAATGCATATTAGTTCCTGGACTCTCTGAGTTGTAGAATGGAGAATTCGAGGTTTCATAGGAGTTGATGACCCCCCCCCCCCCCCCCCTAACGGGTAGTTTCAACGAAGGCCAGAGTGTTGTTGTAGGTTTAGTAATTGCAGTTAGGAACGTGTTTCTGGACGCCGCACACGTTCGAAGGAACTGCTTTAATAGCTCAAATACTATTCCTACAATCGTGTATTAACCTCTTGGACGTGGCAGTCAATTAAAAGCAATTCTTCACACTGCGTTGCACTGAATTTCTTTCGAAACTTTGTTGTATATATGATTAGACTGCTGATTCTTACGTAAATTCGTATTTTTATAAGCGCAGTTGAAGAGATGAAAGTTAAATAGAGAATTGTTTCATCTATTAACAATAATTATCATAATTATAGTGTTAGTGGTAGGTCAGGCATAAGATAAGTACTCTTTATTAAATATGAAATCACTTTATTTAAAATACGTCTATTCTCACTCGCTACTCTACGCAGATTGATTCTCTCACTATATTCTTTCGTCCACTCGCTCGACTTTTTTTCTTTTAGAGTTATCACACAAAATCAACGAATCAACAACGTATCATAACCCTTTCACAGTTGAATACAACAAAGATTCAGGCAAACCATCATCAATTACAGTAGCGTAAGTTTCGTGTCTTAAACTGTATCTCAGTAATACAATTAATAAAACATATTGCAAAGAAACAATCGAAGTAACGTGTGTACGTTTCTAATCTAGTGGTAAAAATGCAAAAGATTCTACTAAGATAATAATTGCTTCGTAAGCTGCTCTTTTACGTATCGCTTGCCATTTTATTACACTACGAAAGAGTTAAACCCGTCAACTTTCACAAACCTGTTTCCGTTAAAACATTCACCCCGTCACATTATTCCTGCAATTTCTACCAGAAACACAAATCGTTGGTAACAGCCGAGAAGAAAAGTAAACAGAAAAAAAACGTGAAGCAATGATCGTAAAATTTTTCCTTCTGTCGATTTGCTCGATCATATCGTCGAGCAAAGAAGGTTCCATCGAAACATTCCGGAAGCCGCCGGCACGGACAACGGACGCCTCGCACTCGTGGCCAGAATATCAAATAGACCGATAGCGGAGACAGTCGACCATGTAAGATAAACGAGCCAATATGGGCCGTGACACCCGCTAACTGCTGGATTTAGTGAGCCCGATAACCGATAACTTTCTTATTAAGTCCCTCGGTCTAGGAGACGAGTTATCGCGGCGCGGTTTCACGGCGGGGGTCGGCGGGGTTGCGAGGGGAGGAAAGGACACCATTGCTCTTCGTGGATTTATGCGGTGCTCGCGTTACACGCGTGAATTGAACGGAATCGACGAATCGCGTGCTGGCTCGTGAAACTGGGAAAGGGGTGAACGGGGGATGGGATGGGGGAGGGGGGTCCGTTCGAAGAAATTAATTTCGCGGCCGTTCCGAGAGTTCGGGATTAACTTCGACGGTGCTTGGCGCTGTGTAGTCGGACTGAATTTCTTTAATTGATCTTCAATCGGGCGAAGGAGGAGAGAGGCTGTTGACTTATTGTAATTAGTGACTGCTTACTTATACAGAGTGGTCCCGTCTAAATAAATATCTCCACTAATTGTGCGGCTACGAAAAATATTTCGTATGATGTTCGAACGGTTTGCAAAAATCATTTTATTAGGAAAAATATTTTTTTTCGTTCGAGATCATTGGTTTTGGAGTTCACAAGGTTATGGGTGTTTTCTTTTTTTTGTAATTCTATGATTTTTTTTTTTTATTACATCATTCGGCTGATGTAAAAATACGTTCAGATGTGTAGGTATATTGCACGACTTTGAAATAATTTTCGAGAGGTCAAAAATTAAATGAAAGGGAAAGAAACGAGGACCAATGTTAATTTCGAATAATTTCAGTTCATTTCAGTGCTTCATAAAATGTCGTTCAGTGCTTTACAAAAGAGGTTCGTTAGGTTTGTTGAATATACTTCATAATTGCTTGTCAAAACGTTCGCTATTTAAATAAGTGAAACCATCACTCAATATATTAAATGAATTGCATTCCAATTTGGCTTCTCAATGTAAAAGCAGGAATCAGACGAAAATGAATGCGCACACTGTTAATTATAAGTCGTCCTGTATTTTATCGGTAACCAGGTAATTCAAAGTTCAACCTAATATCTCAAGTGTAACTGATACTGTGTAATCCCAAAATCTATACAATATTAACTTTGCTCTACATCTTGGTTCTGACATTAACCCAGTAATCCTTGGCAGCACCTAATATCTCAGATAGTATAACTTCCAAAACTGTACAATTTTAATTTTATTCTACTCCACTATTTTGGGTACTAATCGAATAATCCCGAAATCAACCTAATATCTCAAATAGTATAACTCCCAAACCTGTACAATATTAATTTTATTCTACTCCAGTATTTTGGGTGCTAACCAAATAATCCCTAATTCAACCTAATATCTCAAGATAGTATAACTTCAGGATCTTTACAATGTTAACTTCGTTCTACCTCACTATTTTGAATACCAACCAAGTAATCCCTAAATCAGCCTAATATCCTAAGATAGTGTAGCTTCAGAATCTTTACAATGTTAACTTCGTTCTACTCCACTATTTTAATACCAACCAAGTAATCCCTAAATTAACTTAATATCTCAGGATAGTATCACTTCAGAATCGTTACAATAGTAACTTCATTCTACTCCACTATTTTGAGTACCCATCAAGTAATCCCTAATTCAACCTAATATCTCAGGATAGTATAACTTCAGGATCTTTACAATAGTAACTTCGTTCTACACCACTATTTTGAATACCAACCAAGTAATCCCTAAATCAACCTAATATCTCAGAGTAGTATAGCTTCAGAATCTTTACAATAGTAACTTTGCACTACCCATCGATTGTAACTCTAACTCATTCATCCCTCGATTCAATACCATATCTCGAATTATAACTCCAAAATCTTCATCCACCCTAGTACGCCAACCCGAGCTCGCGACGACTGAAACAACTCGGTTGGATCGCTTGCAATACGAGTTCACTAAGAACCGTAAGTTCGGTGGCAAATCAGGGAGCGACCGAAGGACTTCTTACCGGTAATTAGAGCGCAGCTAGCCGGAGTTCCAGCGTGAATCGATTTCCGTACAATCACCTCGTCTTCGAGCGAATTAAGCCCTCCTGTGACCGCGATGGGGAGAAGAGATCAGGGAAAATTGCGTGAAAAACCTCGCCGACGCCTTGAAATTCCACCCCCTCGACGTCATTTCACATGCATGGAATTTTATTTCGCGCCACCGTACAAATACTTCCTTCGACGAGCCCGCGTAATCGTCTTTGTAATTTCGATCCCATCTTCCCACTCAACTGGAAACAATTTCTTCGCGTGAAAACCGTTGGGATATTATTTAATAAAATAACGTTTAATCCGTCTCTATAATTAAGGAGAGAATACTTTATACGGATACGTGTGTAAAATTTGGATACGTTGCATTGCTCTTAAGGAACGCTGAAAATTGCACACAGTGCTATCGTTTCATCGCGTGATGAATCTCTGCTTTGTTGAAAAATTTTAAAAAGGTATTCTGTTAGTGATTAGAGGATCGAAATTAAAAACGTATTCCAGAATTTAATACCAACTTTAATCATAATGAATAAAATGTATAATAAATACACACTCTTTTCTATTCTCGATCGCACACACTCTCTCTCTTCTTCATCACCAATTACCACCATTCTTTCTTCCATACCAATCCATTACCTAGTTCCTTACTTCCAAGAGGTCTTTGGCTGACCTAAATCTAAAATATCCCTACATTCTAACTAAAAATCTTTGACCAACATGTTCTGTCGCTTAGGCATAATTCTCAATAAATGCAGCATTCTTTGAACCCAATCAAGGTGGTACCACACCTTAACTCTTTGAGGCACAGGATTTCAGAGAATAAATAGACCCATGTTGCACAAAAATTTTGTTGCGTTTCAAATTAAACAAAATTCGTATATTTTTGTTAACAAAGTACTGACATGTTGAAATTTGCCAATACAAACGAACATATTTATAACATTTTTTATGGTGTTACCAACTGCTTTACGTGAGCAAGACTAAATAAAAACCTATGCGCATGCGGCTATTGCAATATTTCGAGGTGGTTCTAAAAATGTCCGACGTCAAAAAGGTGTTCAAAAATTTTTAATCCCACCGTGCCCCAAAGAATCAAAGGAGGGGTTAACGGGGCTGTCTTTGAAGTCGTTGGAGAACGCTCGCTCTGGTAAACAGCGTCTTCATAACTTCCGTTCCGGCGAGGGGCTCGAGTGGATCGAAAATAAGTTTCGCGCTTCCCGGATGGAAACGCGGGAGGAGCGACGGAATGGCCGCCGCCCTCTCGTAAAATGTTTCACGACGAACTTTCTTTCTCCGCCGGGTATTTAGTCACGGCCCTCTAACTTCGCCCCCTCCGAGGAAGGAAGTTATTAATCTGCGAGAAGTCAATCCGTCTCTCCGCGGCTCACGGACTGCCCATTGTGCTCGTGGCTCGTGCAATTACGCCCGGCCCCGCTTCCATTCGCCCGCGACTTTTCGTCCTCTCCAGACCAGGGCCCGCGGAAGTAGCTTGGACGGCCACTTGATCGCGTAATTTGACCCCTGTGGCTTTTTCACGCCGTTTCGCGGGACGGAAAGCCTCTGTAGCCGCCGGAAAACCGAACGGATAATTCTTTTGGTTTTTGTTTATTTGTTTCATTTAATTTATCGATCAAAAGTCATCTGCTTTATATAAATTTACTAGCTGTTGCCCGTGTGACACAGCCAACAATAAAATGGTATCGGTTTCATAAATTTCCGAATGCAAAGGGTTAAATCGGTGGTTGTTAACCTTTTTGAAGGAGGATATAAATGTTTTAGACTGCGACTAGCTATTGCCCGCGATTTTGCCCGCGCGAAAGTACTTTCATTTCAATTTTAACTATTTTCGAGAGATGTCCAATCTTACAAGCCCTTAACTTTAATTTTAACCAGAAATTAAATACTTGCTAATTTTTATAGTGCTTGCTTCAAAATCGGCAGATTTTCGAACAACCTATCAACCCCTGTTTAACCTCCGTAATAAAGGGGTGGAATATCAAAAAATCCTTCCTTAGTGGGTGCCTACGTCAAAAAAGGAACCCATCTTCCAAATTTCATGTTTCTACCTTCAATAGTTCAGATTCTTCAATGAAGAATCAGTAAGTTAGTTAGGACATGTCTTTTTATATCTACAGATACACAAAGAACAAAAATTTTAATTTCAGCTAAATAAAATTTCAAAGATCATTCAGATTGCTCATAAATAACCCGCATAGTGTAGAAAATAATTCGACATCCTATAGAGTAACAATTTGCCCGAATATTCTAAATCACCTTTATTCTAACGATCATCCCAATAATTAGCCTTCGTTGTAACCTCCTCAACGTTATCTCTGTACGCTTGCTTAGAAGAAGCTAGATACCCAACGAACGTCTGTCTTATCTCGGCTCCTCCTTTCTTAGCGCTAAAACCCTTGATTCAAGAACGCTTCCGAAATACGCTGACGCTAACGCGTTCCTTCGCGAGTGTTGCACAACCACCTCAGAAGATGCTCGAGGAGAGAACCGAGAGAGAGAGAGAGAAAACAAGAGCAAAAGACGAAACAGTTGGGTCAGTCGGAAGGGAGTACAATCTCCAAGTGGTGGAAGGGTGACCAAGGGGATGGTGGGAGGTTGTTTCTATTTTTGATCGAGATCGAGCTGTCACGTAGCCTCGAAGAATTCCCGGTCACCCGGCAGGAACACTACTTTTCCACCAAGAAAAGAAACTCTCCGTGGGAAATGATCGATCGATCGCAGAACGAGAAGAACCGATCGCGTGTTTCTCGTTGTTGCGATTGGCGTTTTCAGAGCAAATGAGGTGGCCAGTTGTGCTGCTCCGTTCCTAGTCCTAGATACCACCCAATACATTCTACCGCTTGTTCCCGTTTTCCGCGTTTATCCCGGCGACCAGCGTTTGTTTCGACACAACAGGGAAGTCCTCGTGTAGGAATCGCGGCGAACGAAAACCGATAGCTACCGGGGTTACCGATTAAGCTTATCGACACCGTGTTAGCCACGGCGTTTGTTCATTGTTCGATGCTGCTCTCCCTTGTGTTCGATCGAGTGAATCGTGACTTCGTTGCACGTTTCAAGGAATCGTGTGTAGATGTGTGTGTGTGTGTGTGTGTGTTTTGCTAGATTGATTTAGAGAATGTTTCAGGGTTGCGGATTTTTGTTTGTTTTGATAATACGTATCTCGCACTCGCAGGAAAAACGAATGAATTCGAAGAAGTATGTTTTAGCGAAGAAGCAGAAAATTGTTCTTGAACAGGATTAGAAGTTATTTTGTTAATCAAGATGAGGGAATTGAAATTGATACAATGCAATATCATATGATTTTGTAAGAACGATATAACGTTCGACGGAGATAAATGAATAAAGTTTTCACAATTGATCGAGAAGTGTTTCCGTAACGTTCTCGTATCGGTGAAACGAAAATCGCGATTTTAGAAATTTTGCGCTTATAGAAACTTCTCTAAAATGTTCTAACAGTAGTACTTAGCTTTTGGCTTTATTTAAATATTAGTGACTGTACAATAGAATTTTTATTTTAATTTTTACTTTTATTATTTTTACGAGTATAAACCCACTAGTTTGTAAATAATAGAATAAAAAGTATATATAACAGTTCAACTGAAATGAAAAGATTGAGTGCAATAAAGAAATCGATTAAATATGCGATATTCTTTTCAGATTTATTATTTAACAAAATTGTCAATCAAATGTAAAGCATCATTTATCCTTGTTTACGTTTTATCAACATTTTCGTCTAACAATTCACAAGTTGAAACAAGCGGATGAAACGCTTTCTTCTCGGGATAGGGTTTTCTCGTCGATGGCGAGCTTCTAATCCCGTTTGTTTGGCCAACCGTGGACCACCGACGCATCCGGCAGCTCGTCGGATGAAGTTTCGATGTCGCGTCGCTCGGAAGAAGAGAAAACTTCTTCGAGTTTCGCGTCGGTCGTGCATTTGACACTCGTCGGTATCGGTTTTCGGCATTTTTGGTCAGACAGAAAAGCCAACATCGTCCGCAGAATCTTCGTTATAACAGAAGCGATTGGAATACCTAACATTGTGTCCCTGGTATTGATCCGTCTGTATAATTCTTTTATCGGTAAAAATTGTTCTTTTTTTTTTTACGAAATTCAGCACGCATTGTATTTTATCAATTCGTTGTTTATTAACGTTCGTCGTTATGCGAGGAATATTAAAACGCGTAATTTTTTCATTGCTTCATAGAAATTACAAGTAATAATAAATTTATAGTGTAGAAACGCTATAAAAACAAATCTAATCTGAACCTAATCAGAACCCTTTAGAAAGGAATTTCACCAATTAAAATAGATTCAATGATTAATAATTTCTATTAGGAAGTTGTGAAAATTAGTCCTGGACAAAGCTGACCCGAACCTAATCTGCACCCTTTAAAAAGGAATTCCACCGATTAAAATAAATCCAACGATTAATAATGTCTATCAGAAATTTGTGAAAATTAGTACTGAATAATCCAAACGAATAAAAGTCGATAAACTAGAAAAGGCCGCAAATTCTGTTAATAACATTCGGGTCGTATATCACTGATAATTCTTTAATCCCGTTCAGATTTTACAAATCTAACCTGAACCTAACCCTTTAAAAAGGAATTCCACGGATTAAAATAAATCCAACGATTAATCATTTCTATCAGAAATTTGTGAAAATTAGTACTGAATAATCCAAACGGGTGAAAATCGATAAACTAGAAAAGGCCACAAATTCTGTTAAAAACATTCGGGTCGTATATCACTGATAATTCTATAATCCCGTTCACTTTTTACACGCACGATATTCCATACACATTTCGGGGGATCAAAAAGAAGATTTGAAAGCTTGAAAGTCGTTAATTAAAAGAACGCGAAATTCCCTTATCTCGAAAACCGTGTATACACCTATAAATTTATTCTGCTGTCGAACAACGGTTCAGAATAACTTGGTAATCCAAAAGCCTCTGAGCATCCGCGTGTATAACTTTCCCAAAATCAATTTATTGTCCTCGGTGCACGGTGTCGTGATACAGTTTCAAACAGCCACTGGGGGTAATTAAATGAGAATTTCTGTTTAAATTACACCGGAAGTTAGAAGGTTCCTCGGGTGCTCCGACTGGAGGGAAAGTTGGTGAAAAATTCAAAGGAGCCAAGCTCGATGGATATATAGAACGCGGCTGAATTCGCGTGTACAAGCGTCGTTGGAGTCCATATTCCGAGTATTTCTCTTAACAGCTTTCTTCCGCCACCCGCCTTCCCCCGCTGGTTTCTCCATTAAAAGCATCTCAAGGATTAAAGAAAACTAATCCAACCCCGGAGAAGCTGACACAATTTTTCTCGAACCGTGCACGGCCTACGTACAATTTTCTTCGATATCCTTCGGCTTTACTTAACCTCTATCCCGATCCCGATCGGTTTTCCGTTTCTGCAAATGTTTGCTCAAATACCGTGGAAAGGTGCTCGAAGCTTGGGGGTGTTTGAGAAAGTTTATTTTGAAAATTTGCGGGCTAAAGTAATTAAAAGATGCGATATAATAATTTTTTCAAATTTCATAACGGTATCCAATAATGAGAATTTTGAGAATTATGTTCAAGAAAAGTTTGCTAAATTATTGAAATAATCAATGTAAGGTTAATAAATTTTATTTCCAAATATTTCGAATTAAAACTTTTATTACTTTCGAACGTTACATCGTTTAAATTATCTTTGTACGTCCAATTACTTGAAATGTTAAATGTTCCTTGTTTTTCGTGTTTAATTTAATTTTAAACATTTCGATGACTATATTTTCTTTCGTTTCGATATTATAATCAGGTATGATGATAAAAATTATCCTTGGAGAAACCGTGCTGTACGTATACAAAGTGGATAGGAGTCACGATTTCTATCGTAAATGGAATAGAACGAACTTGAGCAACCCTCGACGGAATAAGGGACACCATTCACCGGGTACACATCAAGGGCCTCGTAGTCACGATTCACAGTCCCTTAAGTACCATCCTCACGCAATACTCCTCCAACGATGGACTTAAACCAATTACTAGCAATCTCCAGCGAGCTACTGCTCGTATTTCGAGCCTCCATTAACCGGCCGCTAAGTAGCCCTTCTTGGCAACGTAAAATAAATACACCGTTAAGCCGCGTCTTCGCAAGACAGAGTAATTTCAGAGCCCAGTATCAGCAAAATGCCATGCTTAGTTTGTGTAGTCTGATAAATCAGAGACTCGTTCAGGTATCTTGATTTTTTCCAGTTATAGCAGAACTTCTTATATAATATTTATAAATTTACCGGAAATGCTAACATTTAAACACCAATTATTTAATTACCCAATTATACGAATCCTCCTATTTTCCTGTTAGTTCGGACACGATAGGTATTCTACTGTGTTCTTTTAATGAAATAATTACAAAAAGAAAATTCGAAATGGAAAATACACAAAACAGTATTAATGCACATAAATTTGTAGTTGATTATTATGAAAAATATCCAAAAACAGCTGAAATATAAAATACACAAAACAGTATTAATGCACATAAATTTGTAGTTGATTATTGTGAAAAATAACCAAAAGCAGCTGAAATATAAAATACACAAAACGGTATTAATGCACATAAATTTGTAGTTAACTATTATGAAAAATATCCAAAAGCAGCTGAAAAGAAAATACACAAAACGGTATTAATGCACATAAATTTGTAGTTGATTTTTGTGAAAAATAACCAAAAGCAGCAGAAAAGAAAATACACAAAGCAGTATTAATGAATATAAATTTGTAGTTAATTATTATGAAAAATATTCAAAAGCAGTTGAAATATAAAATACGCAAAACAGTATTAATGCATATAAAAAGAAAATTCGTTAATTTTGTAGAATGTACAGAATTTAGAAAATGTAAAAGAAGCTGGGGTAAAACGAGGGATACGCGTAAGAATAAATTCTTGCAAGCACTTGAAAAGGATTGTTCTTAATAGGGTAACGCGTGTTGAGAAAAAAAGTACACACAGATTCTCGTGGGTGTCGCGAAGGGTATGCAGAATGAAAACGTGCATTCTTCCCGCATTTCATCTTAATGCAAAAAGCTGCATGCATAGGGAAGATTCTGACACAAGTGTCACATTATCTTTCATAATCCTTTTCACCAGGGGAATCCCCAAGAACAGCGTTTCCATTTTTAAAGCAACTTAATATTAAGCTCCTCAAACTACCCCTTAATTGTGGGAAGATTGCATAAAAATTTTACGAGATCAAATTTCCTCAGTGTCTCTGAGTTTGTCTAAAAAATTTAACCGTGACACCGATGACGATGTAATTCGTTACATATTAATACTTTTTCCCATTTTTATCCTAAAATAATATTTGTGCAATATGTAATATTTTAATTGCCATTCTACATTTTATTATAACATTACAATGTATATTTCGGTTATTACGAAAATCATATTTTGGTTGCTATTCAGTATTTTGTAATAATATTATACTGTGTAATACTATACAAATACTTGAACACGATATTATATAACAAATAATGATAATGATACTATAGCAGAATGCTACAAGTACATAATGCACTTATAATACCATAATAATAATATAATACATGTATAACATGTATTTTATAATAGTACAGCACCGATATAATATTTTTCCTAACCCTACCTTGATCTCCACCGATAATTCTTCCACCCCACGACCCCTCGAACACTTAAATTCCGCAACCGGCTCGTCGATCAGAAACAGAGGAAACCGCGGGAAGCACGATTGAAATCAGAGAGCGAAACCCCGTAGCCAGTCACGATTCGCGGCCAATTGGTTGAATAGCCTGCGGTGATCGAGCAACGTTATCCGTCTCAATCGAGCGTCCCGAAGAGGGTAGTGTGCGACGACGTACAAAAGGAATTCCTGCTACGCGTCGACGATCCTTCTGTGCTTGTCGAGAAGGGTGGCTCGAGTTAGGTTCGAGTTAGGTATCGCATAGTTGTAACACGAGGATCGTGATTTTATAAATTGTGCTGTTGGAGTTTGATGTGGAATTGCTTGAATAAATAATTAAGTAGGCACTTTTAAATTTACCTGTATATTGACACTGTATTGATACTATCTTTGCTACACAGTTTTCTTCCTTATAGTGTCGAGTACATTTCACATTCGTACGCTCGCACGTTGCAAGAGTATAGAGGGCTCACAATATAAATTATTTCATAATTTATAATTTTATATAATTTTATTAATATCAATTATTTTATAATTTTATATTTTTTTATGTAATTTTATTAATATCAATTATTTCATAATTTATATTATAATTTTGTATAATTTTATTAATATTGATTATTTTATAGTTTATGTTATAATTTTGTATAATTTTATTAATATTGATTATTTTATAATTTATATTATAATTTTATATATTTTGATTAATACATATTAATGTCGGATCATAGATGTCACGATTATGTTAATTATACGGCTCTTATCTCCAACATATGCGATTATAAAAATGTTTAAACAGTAGATTTCTGAAATATTCTAACGGTTAGTAGTTAAAATAGTCTGAATAATTTTCGACTGTATGTAAATGTTAGTAAATATGCATCAGAATACTCGATATTTTATTCAGATTTATTATTTAGCAAAATTGCCAATGAAATGTAAATGATCAGTTATCCTTGTTTACGTTCCATCGACATTTTTTCTAAGCATTAATCGTTGAAACGAGCAGCCAATTGGTTGAATAGCCGGCGGTGATCGAGCAACGTTATCCGTCCCGATCGAGCGTCCCGAAGAGGGTAGTGCACGCCGACGTACAAAAGGAATTCCTGCTACGCGTCGACGATCCTTCTATGCTTGCCAAGGAAGAGGGGCACGGGTCGCGTGTGTGCAACAACCACGCGGAACACGAGCGATCCTTTATCTGCGAGAGGAAGTCGGGGCCGACGTTCAAATAGCGGGCAAAGGAGAGACTTTATCGCCGCGACGCCGCCGGCCGTATCGATGATTCCAGGCTTGCCAATGGCCCGTGTCTTCCGCGTTCGTTCTACCCTTCCGCCGCCACAGGAAACTCGATCGATCTTCCAGAAACGTTACAGCGTCGCTTTTAACCGTTCGAGTCCCAGAGGTGGTTGAAAAAATCTTGCCGAGATGAGCCACGCGACGCGATAACGCTTGTCTTGTTGGTTTGTTACGAGAATTGGTTCGCAGATATTTTTAATTTTTGAAACGGCAACTAGAAATAAAGTGTATCGCTTGTACACGATTTACGCGACAAAATGAAAGTAAAAATGCGACTGACATATGCATTGGTAAAATTAAGCGCGCTGACTTCCGGAGAATATTTACAGCGGTCAAAAGTACAGGCGTCCCTCGACTTTCACACAATTCGCTGTTTCGCAGATTTTTTAACCCTTTGCACTCGAGAGGTGACTGTTGGTCACCAAATGATAGTTTTACAAATTTTCAGACTTAATTAGTATGTTTATTAGTGAAGTTCACAGATTAAATAATCATATATGTAAGGTTTAGTATATCGCTTAACTGAACTAAATGACGTTTAATATAGGCATAAATATTTCGAATTTGATAATTTTTGAAGTTAGTATCATTAGACTACTAACAGTCACTTTTCGAGTGCAAAGGGTTAAAAATTCAACTTTATAAGCCTTTGTGGTCGGATGTCCCCTGTGAGGGGACATCGTGAGTCAAGGAAGCTACTAAGCTGCTCCCTCTCAGGGGACATCAGAGACTTTAGCCATCGGACTACAATGTTGTTCCGATCAATACTTTAAAACACAGTTTTTGGTGCATATCTTTTTACATGCTTCTACTTTTGAACGTTCAACATTCGCACACACTTTCAGAAACCAATTGTGTGCGAATGTTGGGACTCAAACGGTTAACCGGTCTCCTCTTCCTCTTCTCCATTTGGACGGAGACGCGGTTTGATACAGGGACCGCCACGAGTTACTCGTCCTCTCTTCCGAATGGCTAAACGATATTCCGCCGGGAAAATATTAAATAATATTTTCTTTCGGAATGGAAGACGAATCGACGATAAATATTTGCCTGGCGTTTCCTTCGACGCTGAGCGAGCGGATCGATGCGCGGGAACAGAGTCGATAAAAAGGATTCTCGACTTTGTCTCTCGCGATTCCGCTTGACCGCTTCGCTTCGCGTTACAAAATATTTGCTTGCAAAATACGTATTTAGAGAGAACTGTGAGTGTTGGTTTCATCTATACGAGAGAGAGAGAGAGAGTGAATTTGATATATACGAGTTCTTTAGTTAGATAATTTATATACAATAATGATCTGTCCTCCTATACATCTAAACGAAAGAATACCTAATGAATTCCTTAATTTTAGAGTAGAATACCTAATTTGAGTTCCTCAATTTTTGACTATATTTATACTTACAGTACATTTATATTCACTAAAATCTGTAGTTCAAAGCTGGAACAGAACTCATTGTCGAGGAGTTAGATAAGAATCGCCTAGAGCAGGCCCGCGGATGAAAAATGAAAAGTGACTTTCAGAAACGAAACAAGCGCGGTATCCGCGAGGTACCATTTGCTCGGAACAAAAGCGGAGTGGATCTCTCTTCGAAGATCGACGACCGTTGTTTCGGAACAACCACAATGAACCATCGACTCCTATCGCGTGTTCGATGGAACAATTTAATCCTGCCTACGTTGTTTGCGTTCGCGAGAGACAATGGCGCCGATGCGCGGAGAAAAAGCGAACATATTAGACAGGAACGGTGGACAAGAACGATTGGTGTACAGTGGGGGCTTGGCGGAGCACGGAGCAGAGGGGGATTGGTGGGGGTTGGAAACAACGAGGTTTGCCGAACGATTGAAAGGTGCAGAGCGGAATTGCACGGCGAAGCTTTAGCGATCTTTTGTCGTGAGGGTAGGCCACGAAAAAAGTTGCTGTACAATAGGGGTGCGAGGGGTGGACGGCGGTGGTTTAAGGGAGGCCTCCTTGTTGCGCCGGGCTATTGAAAGGAAATTGAACCGGTTGTTTAGTCATGCAAACGCGATGCTACCGGCTGATTTCGTTTGCGTTACGTACGAAATGAAAGTTCGCTGACCGGCAACCGTTTCCTGGAATCCGGCCGATCGTCCCGATTCGGTGCTTTACGATCTCAGCCAGTTTCTATAGCCTCTCTCTCTCTCTTTCTCTCTTTGTATCTCTCTCTTTTTCTCTCTGTTTCTCTCTCTCACACACTGTTTCCACCCCTTCCACGCTCACACGTGAACGCGTTTCCTCGCGTCCGATTTAAATGGAGGCGACCGAACTAGGTGGAGTAGGATGGGTAAAATTGCTAGGCGAAGTTGGCTCGAAGCTTGGGACGAGAAATGAAAAAGAATTTTCGGATAAACGGGGTTATTCCTTTCGTTTCTTGCGAGAATTATTATTTGCGATCGTGTAAATTGATTTTGGATTTCGAGTTTTGTCCAGCTCGATTGTTTATAATTACGTTAATCGGTTTTGGATTTCGAGTTTCTATTGCAGGAGCTAGAAACTAATAGTATAAAGAGTAATAATATAAAAACATTAATTATCAACACTTTTGTCTCTGTATAATTATGACGATTGTTTCACAAAAGTTTCCGATGACATTTATTTATGATCGGATCATTTTAATTACAGTAAGTTTTGGAAAATGCAGAATTTCTTTTAATGTCTTCTTAAAAGTGTCATTTTTTTTTTTAACGCACCCGCGACATTTTCTTACCGAGTAATAAAATTATTCGCGGGCACACGTGCATGCTCTCCGAAATTAAAGGGTTAAACTCTATCGTGACGTACAATTGAAGAAATCATATAACGCTAAAGCATTCTGTTTTCGAGTTCCATAGAAACTTCGACGGCAACGCACAATTTTAACTTTAATCGTTGAATAATAATTGAAATTAAAATTTATCAATACGAATTTCGCGAACAATAATTTTAACAGGCAAAATTGCAACGCGAACTCACGCGATTGCCTGATGGAAGCATGAAAACCGTTTTTACGCCAGTCTTTCATTTCATGGGGTAAATTGGATTTTAAAAATTGCTAATACAAGTTCCGATTAAACGAACTTCGACAGTGTGCCTCTTTGTTTCAACGTAATTGTAACGCGAGTATAACTTGACGCCATCCATTAAACTTTCAGTATGAATTATGAATTAAATTGCAATCGAAAGTGGGGAAAGTTGAACGAACTTAAATGCTGGTAATTTTAAATATTTCTTTTTTGTATTATAACAACGTTTCGTTAATGGTAAATTAATGGAAATTCGCAAATCCACAGAAATATAAGTATACTTAGCCATTAACCCTTTTCCGTTGTGCATGCGGGCACTTCTTGCAACAGAGATTCCATTAAATTAACAAAGTACTTCTTCGCTTTCAATTTACAAGCATTTAATTACCTTTATTATTAAATTTTGCTACTAAAATTACTGGATCCATTATTAAACTCCTTTTGTATCTCAATATTGCATTCAAGAACTTAAGAAAATATATCACAACTCGGCGCTAGAATTTATTACGTACAGAGTAGCGAACAAAAGTTTAAGACGAGAGGAGAGTATAAAATATAGTTTTATGATTTAGATTTTGCAATTGTAGATTTTTATTATCGTAGCGCACTATTCATTGATTAGCATAGAATACGAACTTTTCTTATCTTACTGTTTCCCATAAATTAATTCAATTATTTTCGTTAACTATTTGGTCTTAAACTTTCGTTCGCTACCATATATTATTTTATCACCCCGCAGTAAAGATTTAATCCGAATTTCGTAAGAGCGTAGAGTTAGTATATTCGTCGAATCACAAAAATTCCATATCATTCCAAACGAAATCCAACAAAGCCAAAGTTCCATGCTTCGTTCCCTACTGTATATTATTTTATCCCCTCGCAATAAAAGTTTAGTCCCAATTTCATAAGAGCGTAGAGTTAGTATGTTCGTCGAATCACAAAAATTCCATATCATTCCAAACGAAATCCAACAAAGCCAAAGTTCCATGCTTCGTTCCCTACTGTATATTATTTTATCCCCTCGCAATAAAAGTTTAGTCCCAATTTCATAAGAGCGTAGAGTTAGTATGTTCGTCGAATCACAAAAATTCCATATCATTCCAAACGAAATCCAACAAAGCCAAAGTTCCATGCTTCGTTCCCTATTGTATATTATTTTATCCCCTCGCAATAAAAGTTTAGTCCCAATTTCGTAAGAGCGTAGAGTTAGTATATTCGTCGAATCACAAAAAAATTCCATATCATTCCAAACGAAATCCAACAAAGCCAAAATTCCATGCTTCGTTCCCTACTGTATATTATTTTATCAGGTCGCAATAAAAGTTTAGTCCCAATTTCATAAGAGCGTAGAGTTAGTATGTTCGTCGAATCACAAAAAAATTCCATATCATTCCAAACGAAATTCAACAAAGCCAAAATTCCATCGAATTGCAAACGAAGTCAAAATTCCATCGAATTGCAAACGAAATCGAATACATCCGAATTACGAAAAATGCGTGAAAATGCTAGAAGTACAATTTTAAAATATGTCGACTGCGTTTCCCGCGCTGCAGACAATGCCCGTATGCGAAAGCGTGATCGGGCCCCACCTATTGACAGGCAAAGCCGACAAACAGGGAAATAAGACAACAAACAGAGCAGCTGCAATGCAAACCGATCGACGCACGCTCGGCCAAACAGAATCGGGCGAAGATAGCGCTCGCGAGTTAGCCCGGCGTGTATTCGTTTCGAATTTGTCGCGACGTCCCCGGAAATGGGACGGCAAACAGATTTCCGTGCCGTGGTGTCGAGTTGGATACGCGCGAAATATTTGCCATAGTATTTCGCAGCTTGACGCGCGCGTATATATATGTTTGCCGAAAAACGCGCGTCTCCGGCGCGTATTTACGGCGGATCGCAAACGGCGACACGCAAAAACCTGTGAAAAATTCGCATGGCCCCAGCCATACTGTTCCGCCGTTCCGTGTTTAACCGTGAATTATGATAAAGAGAAAATAATGAGCGCAGCCGAGCTTGTATTTTGCCGATGCGTTCAGTTTTCAGCCGCAAAATATGGCGGAAAAATTATTGTCATTTAGCGTTGGGATTTAGGGTGCAAATTATTTTATCAGCGTATTCAGTTCTCGTTGCAAAGTGTATAATGAGCGAAATAAAACTTAATTATATCTACTGTAATTTGCAATAAAAATTATTTCAATTATTAGCTATAAAACATAAGTATTAACTTATGGAAACTATGAAAATTAGTTTCTTTTCAAATGAGATTGAAATTAGTTGTATGCTGTAGGATTATGACTAATCTATCTTTTCAACTTATTTTTCGATCTATTATTTGCGTACAAAGTTTTAAACGGAACTGTTTCTTATCCTGAAATTCTTCTTCAATTTTGCCTTAATGCATCTTATCCATCATTGAGACACCGACAATTTCTACAAACGACAGAACAATATATCATCCAATACGGTCAACAAAACTGTATAAATAAGAATTATTACTAATGTCAACAACCACAGTATCGAACTACACATACTTCTTTAGTTCGTTTTCTACTTTCAAACGAAGAATTTATCAAATGATAACCTCCTACGACTAATCATTGTATTGCTTGTACGTATACACCAAAGGGTTTGTTGACCCGTGTACAATAAATAAATAAATGAATAAATAAATAAAATCTAACGTAAGCTTGTTTCACGCTAATACGCCGAACGAAATGTAATAGTGTGCTCTACAAAATTAATTGTATGGCACACAGTAGGTGTTAATTGGCATTGTTAAGGGTGCTTGAGGTGTAATTGGTGTTCAAGGTCACTTTTCCCACTTCGAAAGATAAAGGCGACTGTGCAGCCACTTCGGGCGCAGAAGTGGTTTTTGTTTCACAAGCTACATGTTTTTTAACCGTTGAACAAAGTTCCCGGGTGCTTACCGTGTGACCTTGTTTTCCGGTTATACCTTTTTCCCCGTTTTTTTCTTGTTTCTTTTTTCCCGCCCTTCTTTTTCGTGCTATATCAAGGGCGCGCTTTCTTTTGAGCGAGGTTCTCGCAACGCTGTCGGGCGTGTTCCGTAATAAAATGTCACTTTACGGAGAACACAGAACTCAGCTTTTTATTGTTCCGCATTTACTTCGAGAAAGAGCGCGTTATGAAAACAACAGTTCAAACAGAGGGGAAGAAAAAGAACGGGCGCTTATTCGTCTTTTTCGTTGCGTTCTCTCTGCGAACTCGTTCCTCCGACATTTTTTAAACGATACGAAACCGTTTCGCGAGCGAATCGGTCGTTTTTCGAAACGACTCCGGGTTCGATAAAGGAAGTACTCTCTCCGGGGCCCTTCTGCACTATTTTTGGAATACAACGAGTACAAAAGATACGTTGGGGCGTCGATTGTTGGGACGTCGTTTGATAAAAAAATTTTATGAAACAAATGTGTGTCTGAAATATTTTTTTAAAGAACGGTCGTACACTGAAATTCTACAAAAGTCGGTGATTACTCCGATCTACTTTTTTTGTTTAAACTAATTAATGATGTCATTAACTGCTCCACACTACTTTCCTCTGTCAGTCTTTATTCGTCTGCTGGATCACTGAGGTCATCACGGACATTCCTGACATGCAAATATACTACCAGACACGCCGATACCGACCCTGTAAACTGTATCTACACACTTGCAAAAAAGACCAATTTTTGAGTTAGATTTCTTCATTGGATCGTTCAATTCTTTTTGTACACTGTTATCTAAATTTGTCTGATTCGCTACATTATTGCACTGTACACTTTATTTTATTTTGTGGTGTAAATACTGTCATTATTCATTCTTATTTTATATGTAATGCCCTCCATTTTGAACTAGTACACTCTACATATGTACACTAATGGATCTTGCCCGAAAATTATTTAAATAAACAAATCAATAAATAAGTAATTATCATTTTGAAGTGTTCTCTTGCTGAACTGCTTATTAGAATGGATTTGTTCTTTTTCTTTTTTTATTAATTAGGATAATCAATAATTTACTCTGTGTATACCTGATTATATTTTTCAGTGGAAAAACTTTTAATTAGAATTTATACTTCCAGCTAGAAGTTTCCAGTTATGTATCTAAGAGAAACGTGTTACTCGGAAGAAACAGAAGAATTGAAATTAGCTAAGGGGTTAAGCTTGAATTATTTCAGGAAACTTTCTGATCATAAATTTATGTTAGCAAAAGAAACTGGTATTAAGATCTGCAATATTAATTTCCAACTGATAAGGAAACATTCTAAAAAACGATTTCAAGCTTTTGATCGGTAGTGCACATTCCATTTCCATTGCATCGAATTTTTATAATCAATTTAAATTACCGTTGAATCACGAATTCACGAAAAAATTTTGATATAAAAATCGAAGAAATTTGATACGTTCGAATATAATTATTCAGTACATAAGTAGATACGATCTTGTGCCATATTTTTGAAGTTACCGCACACTCTCTCAGATTCCATCGAAAAAATTCAACCGACATCGCAAATTTTCGTTTTTGCTTTAAATGTTTGAAAATTTCAACGTTCGAAAGTTATTGCGTGGCCCGTTTAATTAATCCACGCTCGAATTTTTCTGAGGCTACACTTTTTCGCCCCTCTCTCTCTCTCCCGCGGACTCATTCATTACCGTAATTTCTGTCTCGTGTCTCTCTTGCACGTTTCAAAAAAAAGAAACGAAAAACCAAAAATTAACGTTTAATTATCCGGCGTTCGCGCTATCGTGCATTATATTACGAGATGAAAGTAACGTTGGCCCGTGGCCGCTCGCGAAATCCGAATTCGATAGCGCACCGATACTCCTACCCCTGATTTATGGTTCCACATATTAAAATCGTATCAGGATTACCGCCGGCTCGGTCGTGGAGCTAAATTTTTCGAATTACAAGATTAAATGGTCTCCCGCGACTCTCATTTAATCGACACCAGAGATTCAGTATGTAATCGTCTTGAATTTGACCTTTTTCCTCATATTTCTACTTCTCAATTTCCTTCAAGAATTTCTGCATTTTTCTGATATTTTAATCTCTCATTTGCTCAAGAATGTTTGAATTTTTCTCACATTTTCGTTTCTCATATTGCTCAGAGAATATTTGAATTTTTCTCACACTTTAATTTCTCATATTGCTCACAGAATGTTTGAATTTATTTTTCCTTTAAGAGAAAATTTTATTTCACGAATGTAAAATTTTAATACGATATTTCGTTTTACTTAAACGTTTCTCTTAAAAATTCCAGTTTCGTAGCTTCCTGCTTCTTCAATTACGTTCTACTGTAATTACTGTTTGATGGTTTTGATGCAAAATAAATTCATGGAAAATTCAATTCTTTCACCGCGAAGGGTGCACGTATAAAACATAAAATGCAGTGTATGTGAAAAAAATATTGTATTACGACACATTGCATAAATGACTATAGTACAATGTACTTAGATTTTCCTATGTTTACTTCTTACATATTTACAAAAAGGAAACGGTTCAATTTATGAACTCAAAAATGTTTCTACTGCAAGGTTGCTATCACGAAAGGATTGAATGCCTAACATTCATTGTTATGCAAAAATATGACAGAACATTCAAAAACACAGTAATTACGCGTTCAAGAAATCTGTATTTAGGTTCGCATCTCTTCAATCATTTTTACAGAAATACGAATTCGTATAAATATTTATGATCTGGTAATTATATTTCGCGATACGAGTACATCAAGCAAGGAACTTTCCGTGTAAAGGGGTCGGAACGAAAGCAATTACCGAAGATATCTCTCCAGCTGCGCCATATTTCTGCGAATTTCGCAAACGTTATCCTGCAAGTCAATTTCTCGCGCGTTTCTTACTGCTGACTCTCCACGGGCTCCGAGCGAAATGTACCCCCCCCCCCCTCTCCCTGTTCGTAACCCGGCACACGCGTTCTTCCGTGTATTTAACCGAACAAACGTAACTGAAAACCAACTTAACCTACCAACATTTGCATAATACCGGAGAGAACGTATTTTAAGGCACAAAGAATGACTAAACCGCAAAGTTTGTGGGATTTGCATTGCCTAATTAACACGTTTAGTATAAAAGAAATGAAATTAATGTTTTAAAATTAATTGTGATCCGAATAAAGAGATCAAAAAATTTGAGTATTGTTATATTAGAATTATGTACAGTAGCGGACAAAAGTTTGAGACCGAAGAGTCAAAGAAAACAAATTAATTAATTAATAGGAAATAGCACGATAAATAAGATTCGTATTCTATGCTAATCAGTAAATATTGTTCTACCATAATGACGATAAAAATAAGTCATTACGTCACTGAATGGCTTTCGTGAATGTCATTTTTTTGAACGGTACATCACTATAGGCTCATTTTGTCGTTAGTACTGTCATGCTTTAAAATATATCCTACTCGTTTCTGTAATTAATTGTTAAAGTACACGTGTTTGCATTACAAAAGATTATAAAAGATTGCATTACAAAAGGTTTCAGTCTTTTTTTGAACAAAGAAAAGGAGAATTATAATTTATCTTGTATTCTAATGTACTCGCATAACGAAAAGCATTACATTGTTCACGGACACTTCGCGTCAAAACTTCGCCGTACAGTGATACAACTCCATGAAAAGTTCGACCATAAGCGTTGGAGGAAAAGTTCTGTCGTATTTTAAATAGGCAGGTAATTTTTCTTGTGAATAAAAAAAACATCTGGCTAGTGAGTCATTGGGAATTTTTTTTGTTTTTTTTTACCTGCTGTATAATATAAAAGGAGTCCTTTGTTACCGTTCATCATTTACTTGTGATATTTAAAGTGAAAAACACGTCAGTAGATAAAGTGCATTCACGACACTGCATTTTGTATGAATTCCAAAAAGGAAGCAACGCATCGGTTGCATGTAAAAATTTATGTGCGGTATTTGGAAAAGGTATTGTAAATATTCGTACTTGTCAAAGATGGTTTAGCAAATTTCGTTCCGGGGATCTGAGCCTCCAAGAAAGTGATCGATCCGGACGATCATCCAAGATCGATAATGATGTTTTGCGATCCATGTTGAAAAATAATCCACATTTAACAAGTCGAGAAATTGCAGAAGAGTTTGGCGTTCATCATACAACTGTTGGATATTACATTAAATCTCTTGGGTTTGTGTAAAAGCAAAGTGTTTGGGTTCCACATGAATTACCGGAAACGGAAAATGCGACAGAACTTTCCCTCCAACCCAATAATTGATTAACCGAGTAAATCTATAATAAACACTGTGCATATTCTTCTTTTCCTGTTCATTCTACTGCTCGTTACCCAGCTGCTTTGGACGCCAAGTAACATTCTTAATCGGCCGCGTATCAATGGCCGCTGCGGTACGAAGCAGCTGCGTGTAAGCACGGCTTGAGCGGTTTCAAGAAATTCCTGGCGGATTCTCGGGCTGTGGAACCCCGCTATCGTTTCCGGATCGGGCACGATAGCGGAGGAGCAATGGGATCGCTGGTTCATTAATTACAAATCGCATTATGAAACTCGGTAGCGCGGAATCTGTAGTTGTTCGCGCCGGGAAAGGAGATAATGAACGTTCCCCGATGCGCGGCTTGCTTTTTGCGAGCGAGAAACGTGGAACGATCGGGTAACGCGAGTTGTCTTCGCGCTCGATCATTACCGCCGATCCTGTTAAGCCTTTATCTGGAATCTGCGGAACTTTTGTTTCTCCCGTAGAAACGGAAGAAGAGATGTTGTTCGAACGTATAAAAATTTTGACGACACTCGATTTTTGTTCATTGGACGTTCAATTAAATTTCTTCAATTTAACCACAGGAACTAGCACAAGAATCAAATCCTCTCCGAGACTTTTAACTTCCCTTCTTGCAATTCACAGTTTGTAAACAAAGAAACAAAGAGAAAAAGAAACAAGGAAGCAAACAAATAAAAATCGTGGTTCACGTATGCATCGAATATTTTAACCAAAAATGATAAAGTTACCCAATTTTCGTTTCGAATAACGCACAGAATCAAATCTTCTCCGAGACTTTTAACTTCCCTTCTTACAATCTACAGTTTTTAAATAAAGAAACAAAGAAACAGAGAAACAGGGAAACAAAGAAATAAAAATCGTGTTTCGCGTATACATCAAATATTTTAACGAAAAATTATCAAGTGACCCGATTTTCATTTCGAACAACGCACAAAGATCAAATCTTCCCCGGGACTCTTAATTTCACTTCTTACAATCCACAGTTTTTAAATAAAGAAACAAAGAAACAAAGAAATGAAAGTAATGTTTCACGTATACATCGAATATTTTAACGAAAAATTATCAAGTGACCCAATTTTCGTTTCGAACAACGCACAGAATCAAATCTTCTCCGAGACTTTTAACTTCCCTTCTTACAATCCACAGTTTATAAATAAAGAAACAAAGAAACAGAGAAACAGGGAAACAAAGAAATAAAAATCGTGTTTCGCGTATACATCGAATATTTTAACGAAAAATGATCAAGGGACCCGATTTTCATTTCGAACAACGGACAAAGATCAAATCTTCCCCGGGACTCTTAATTTCACTTCTTACAATACACAGTTTTTAAATAAAGAAACAAAGAAACAAAGAAGTGAAAGTAATGTTTCACGTATACATCGAATATTTTAACGAAAAATTATCAAGTGACCCGATTTTCGTTTCGAACAACGCACAGAATCAAATCTTCTCCGAGACTTTTAACTTCCCTTCTTACAATCCACAGTTTTTAAATAAAGAAATAAAGAAACAGAGAAACAGGGAAACAAAGAAATAAAAATCGTGTTTCGCGTATACATCGAATATTTTAACGAAAATTATCAAGTGACCCGATTTCATTTCGAACAACGCACAAAGATCAAATCTTCCCCCAGATACCTAACTTTCCTTCTTACAATCCACAGTTTTACCGCTAATCGGATAAAATTCCATAAAAACTGTTTCATCTTCGCGATCCGCTGTCGCGTCCGATGCGAGATGAAAACAAGGCGAAAACAGAAATCACGTTTACGCGATAAGAAAAATACGTTTAACGTCCACTTCCACAAACCGAGAACATCTCGTCGAGGCTCTTAACTATGCGCGATTAATCGTTTCGCGAGTAAACGGGGCGGCGTTCAGCCGCTGATCGTAAAAATGCCGGTGCAACGAGCCAGGTGGCACCGTTCAAAGAGAACATCTGGCCCGTTTCGATAGCCTGGTCGTTGATAATTTATCCTGGCGTTGTTAACAACTCGAGCTAATAAAATTAACACGCGTAATCGTGTCCCTTAAACGTGGCGACCTGCGAGATTCATAATTAACCGAACGCCCGTGGCGCGAACGCGTAACAGAATCGAACGAACGCACACGCCTAAATCCTCGTGTGGATAACAGAAACGCGTCATTGAGCTTAAAATAATTTACCATAGAATCCTATTAATGCGTACCATGCCCGACCATTTTTTTTAACGCTTTAACATGTATAACGATCCCGTATACTTTAAGTCTTAAAATACGAGAACAAGCGTTTCATAAATTTAGCAGAAAAATATACGCTCGCAATCGTTACATAACTTCAATGTCAGTTTTGTTGGCGTAATTCCTAAAGTATTCGACACCTTTGTGTGTGTCTTGTTCTAGTACAGTGGCTCCAAAAAGTATTCGTACACTGTATTATAAGGAAATTTATTATAAGGTGCACTTTATGCGAATAGATATCTCACAATTTGGAAACGAAACGGCGCTATCAATTTTTTGTGTGCTCTAGTTTTCAACAAGTTTCAAGTGCCTAAAATTTCTACCTACAGTGGCTCCAAAAAGTATTCGTACACTGTATTATAAGGAAATTTATTATAAGGTGCACTTTATGCGAATAGATATCTCACAATTTGGAAACGAAACGGCGCTATCAATTTTTTGTGTGCTCTAGTTTTCAACAAGTTTCAAGTGCCTAAAATTTCTACCTACAGTGGCTCCAAAAAGTATTCGTACACTGTATTATAAGGAAATTGATCTACTTCTGAAATTCTGATTTCAATGAAACTTTATGCGTGTACAGAGCATGGTGTGTCCTGCATGGAGCAATTTTTTTGGCGGCAAAATATCTTTTGAGGGGGCTGATAAGGAATCTCAAAGTTTCAGCGATTTTTCACGTTTTGAGTACAAGCTTTTCTGTGTTCTTTTTGTTTATGACAGGGCGATAGAGTATTAAAAATTAAACGTTTTCTATTTGAAAGGTTTTGCTTCATCAAGTACCATTACAAAGTTATCTTTAAAAAATGAGAGAGAAGTCAGAAACTTCAACGCTGGTTTCACCCCTTTAAAATGGCACTTAGATGAAAAGAAGAGATTAATTCATACGTATACTATTACGATCTACATATCCACAAAGCTTTATCAAATACTTCTATCAGACTCAGAATTTCAGGGTTAAACGAATTTATTTGTGACATAGTGTACGAATACTTTTTTGAGCTACTGTAGGTAGTTTACAGTGCTTTCAAAAGCCCCTTCCTTTAAAGTCTCTTTAAAATTGTTGTGCAGTAGCTTGAACGTCTCGTCGGCTTGTAAATTAGCTACGTTTTTGGCCAAAGCGTCTGCTTCATCGTTTCCGCAGATTCCTGTGTGCGCGGGTATCCAATGAAATCTAAGACTATATTAACAACAGAACACGACGTTTGAGACGCATTTACTACCACGATCATCTTCGATCTAATTCTAATTAACTCTCGATACCCCGCCGCACGGCCTCCGTCCGCTAACCGGAGCATCGAATATGATAATACGGAAAGTTACGATGGCATTAACGTAGTCACAGCGTTTTACTCTGTACACATACACGTATCCCAGTATAACACGCGGGCTCGCGTTCAGCCAAGAGGCACTCTCCCCCCTTCCGGCTCGTGCCCTCGTTATCTATGCTGACCACATGCCGCGTAATCTTCTTCATTATATCTGCCTGCCTGTTTTACATTTGCATTAAACGAAAATGTTTGCGTACGCGCGTCCCAGCCGAGCGATAACGTCGGGGCTTCATGCTGACTGCTGCCCGCTCCGGCTAAATCGGCCCGCCGAACGAACGAGTTCGAGGGGGCTTGCAGTTTTCTGCTCGTTGTCGGTCGTTTGCTACCCCCCCCCCCCCCGACTCGGAAGATTTCATTGCTGGAGGAGCGGTTCCTTTTTATCCCCGACCCTCTTGCTTCTGGATCACGCGTAGGAGGAGCCCCGGCGATCGTTCGTTCTGGATTTAATTTTCGAGCTACAATCCGGAACGGTGATTTTCAACCTTCTTTATATCACGGTTCGCATCAATTTCCGATCTATGGTTTCTTACGAAGCACACGGGGACTGGTCAATATCAAGCTGGTGCTTGTCGATATTTATGAATCCATTGGGACTGAAATCTTTAAATTTCCCCACTTTCGAAACAAACGACTCGATTCTGTTCCTACTTTTATAGTAACTATAGACATTTTTCTCGTGTATTTAGTATTACACAGTTTTCATTTTCTGGTTACTCCGTTGGCAGTTTTGAACAACAGCTGAAAGCAGAAAGGAAGGCATACGAACGTTCATCGAGAAAACGCTCGCGTGACTCCAGGCTAAAACTCGAAGTATTAACCGTCTGACTGACACACCGAAATCACATGTTTCACGGAGGACGACACGGGAGTACACCGATAGATGCAATATTTCATAGAAATTATGTTCAATATCCTAATACAAATTTTTAATTGTTCAATGGGGCACTGTTTGTTTCAAAGTATCCTCTAATTAGCGGTAATATTCAAAATTCACTAACTGTCAATTTTTATTCAACTCTTACAATTATAAGTAGTTGAAGCGGACAAAACTTTAAGACCAAAGGGTCAAAGAAAATAAATAAATTAATTAATAAGAGATAACAGTAAAAATAAAATTTGTATTCTATGCTAATCAATAAATAGTGTTCTACCATAGTTACAATAAAAATGAACAGATAAACAATATTTGCGAACTATAAAATTATGCTTTAGTATTGGAAATGGGGTTTTATATTGCTTAAATAAAATACACTCTTATTCGAGATATTATAATATTTTATTATACAGCACGAGGAAAGGTAACTGTGACCGAACCTTGCAAGCTTTGTCATGAGACTAGCAAAACACAGTGGTCGAAATTCCTACAACCCGTCCAAGTTTTTCAGCCCATTTGTTCTGTTTCTTAACGTTTTCGAATTTTCTAAAATCCCAGATGTGGCTTGAATTCTTAAAAACAGCCCTTGGGAAAGCACGTTAACACATCTTGTGCGGGTGTTTTCCCGCCAAACTCTCACAGCGTCAGTAAAATGCATTCATAAAAATGCGTTTCTACAACACACGTTTCATGCTCATGTATACCTGACTTTATCGTAAAAATAATATAAAAGCCCAATAACAATAATCCATCAATCATTGATAGAAAATGACTTTTGTCATTACCTGCACTCGACTATCAATCCGCACAAAACGACTTTTGTCGTTACCCGTGCAAGATGTGTTAAGAGAAAGCTGGTTTATGGTTAATTTTTGCTTCGTAGTGTTTCTGTATTCAATTTTAAACATTTACGTTGTCATGTAGCCTTCAACTTTTATCCGCTACTGTATATGGCCAAGGTGGCAGGCAAAGAGTTAACCAACAAAGCACACGATCCGCGGACCATTTTTATCAGCTCTTCTGCCTATAAATCGGCCGAAGATTCGCGGCCGGAAACCGAAGGCGGCTGCCGCCGCGCCGACATTTTCGGCGGTCCGCCACGAACCGAGAAATTCCAACAACGGCAATTAACGAGAGCACTTTAGTGTGTACCTCGTGGTCGGGGGGGCCAGACAAAGGGTAGGATTCGTTGATGAAGGCACGCGAGAGCAGCCGCTACCCACGGCAAACATTGTTGCGCGCAGCGTAGACAAGTTTCGAGAGGACGAAGCTTGCCGCTTGTTCGCCGAAAATCTCGAAGGAACAGCCGTGGCCGCAAACTTCTTCTCCTTTTCGATTCCCCGCGGATTTGTCTCATTTTTTCACGACGATCACTGCTGATCTTCGAGGATTCGGTAATGTTTGCACGTCTACATTATGTAACTTTAACCCTTTGCACTCGAAAAGTGACTGTTAGCAGTAAATTTTCAGACTTTAGTTAGTTTGCTTATTAAACAGACCCGGAGGTTAAACAGTCATATATATAAATTTTAGTATATTACTTAACTAAATAAAATGACGTTTAATATAAGCGAATCTTAGTAAATAGTTTGAATTAAAAAATCGTTGAGGTTAAAATCATTAGACGATTAACAATTTTCTTTCGAGTGCAAAGGGTAAAACATTTGGAAGATCACTTCGGTATATGAGGAGCTATGAAGCCGCACGGGAGAGACAATATTTTATTTTTGTGTTTAATCTTAACTAATGATGTGCGTTAATAAATTTTCATTGTTCTATCTGTTCGTTTTATAAATTGTTTTTACGAGGTAAAAAATCGTCTCTGTCCAATACCAATGTTTCAGGGGTGTTTCGTCATGGCAGACGTGTCTTTATGGAAAAAGTCGTGCGTGTCACGTTCAGATAGAAATGTAACGATCAAATCTGTCGTCCGCGTGAAAAGGGTGTTGGTTCTGTCAAGTTTGCGATCCAAAGGATAAGTTTATGACGCATCAATTGCTGTTCGGCGAGCAAGAAAGAGAGAGCATGCGTAATCGTTCACCAAACGTTGACGCTTTTTCTGATTGGCAAAGACTCATAACAGTCTAAAAATTTCCAATGAAACGCGAAATTCTCAAAACTAACAAGCGTTCCATCCAATATCATAAACTTTGTCGTGGTCCGTTATTCCAAACAAAATTCGAGCTCGCTCTTTCGAGCTGCATTTCGCGCCATCAATCTCCGTCTTATTCGAGCCTGGCGTTCGCCGGAAACGAAGCCGTTGTTCCCTCTGATGGACGTTTCAATTTTCCAGCCGAGTTTATTCGACCGATTTATCCAACGATCACGAGCCCGCGAGAGCGATCGAGCGAGATCAGTTTCGTGGATTTGTTCAAATACCATCACCCGGATCCTTTATCATTTTCACGTTCGGAGTCGTTGATGATTCTCAAGGCGTAACAGGAGAGACGCGCCGTGCTTATGGCTCGGATATCGGTTCAAAGAGTCGGTTTCTTAGAGGAAGAACGCACAGAGGGAGAAGGATTCTAGCGAGGCAAAAGAGAAATATCGAATCGTATCAGCTAAAAGCAAGCCAGCCCCCTCTTTCCATCTCTTAATTTACCCGCTATATTTTCCCAACGAACCGCGTCAGCGTCCCGCCTTTCTAGACGTTTTTCCATCTCCTTAAGTACGAAACGATCCCTGAAAGGAAGCCGGGAACAGTCGTCGGGGATATGCATTCCCAGCCGTGTCTCCTTGCCCACTTTTACGCTCGCCGTTAAACGTTTTCTTTTTTCTCGCTGGTTCTTTATTCGATACACGTCAAACAGAAACAAACTTTTAACGAATGTCAACTTTAACACTTCGATGATACCTTCCGTTTTTGGCTAGCTTTCGTTCCATTCGCGCGTGGATGCTTGAATAAAGAATTCTTTCAGTAGATACTCGAATTAACGAATTAACAAACACTGTTGCCGAAGGAGTTCGACTAATGTAAACTAAATTCTTCGTATTACGATTGACGATATACGATAGAAAATTCTACGTTGTTTATCGATCAATCCTAGTGTAGATAAGTCTTGTGTTTGATATGTCTTGGCAACAGAAAATCGTACGATAGCGAAATAGGTTCGAATTTGCAGAAGAAGAATTGTACTATATGTTATAACGAATATAAATGTTGAGAAAAAATTATTGTTCGTGATATATCTTCTCAAATCTGGTAAAAATCTTAATTTTTTCCATTTCTATTTTCAAATATTTCTAACAACTGAGGTAATCATCGTAATCGATCCATTAGCGATACGGTCCGCGTCAAAATGAGCCAATCGGGAGTGCGTATGCAGTGTTGAGCCATTGAGCTGTCGTTAAAGTGCTAAAATTAAAGATAGCCCATGTGTGCCCATCTTTTTGTCCAGGAGTGTATCTGTGTCTTACTTTAATCACCGCAATCCAGAAACTTGATTGTCGGCACCATGTTACAGTCTTTCGGTTTCGTTCGCCATCTTGTCGCAGTTTCTGACCCCGTTCCGCGGACAGATTAACCAGCGGAGCAGCGTTATTTCGGTTGATCGATGCAACGCACCTGCGTACCAGCTGATTTATATCCACGGCTGCCAGGGCTCGTTTTAATCTCCGTTCGCCGCTGGAACCGCCGTGACATTTGTAATCCGGGAGAATCGGTCGTAGCCACTTCCCGAATGGAACAAGTCCCCGGGCGTTTAAATGGCCCTCGTCGTTCGTTGATTTGTCAGCCAGACCGACGCCCGTTTTCTTAAACGATCACCTTCTGGCTGCTCGTAATAACGGTGAAAAATTGCAACGATCCCACGACGCTTATGTAAAAGCGCGCCGGGCTTTGATAGATCAACAGAGTGACACGCGAAGAACGCGAAACAGCAGGGGCCATTTCTCTTCTTTCTTGCTCGTCGCTCTCGCGCTCGGCTCTTGTTTTTCCGCTCTTCTCTCCGCTTTTCGCTTAACCCTTGCTCGACTGAGGCTGGACCGTCTGAGGCACGAATGCTTAATTGTAACGATTACGTGAACGGAACAGAAATGAATTGCTTGTTTAGCGAATTACTAGTGGCACACTAGCAGCATTCTATCCTTCGAAGAAAGAAAATGTGTTTTTTAAGGTTTAGATGTGTGATTTTCATTGTTCAATTCAATTTTCATAACTTTATAAGTTTAATAATTTTCGTTAGACAGTATCGGTAATTTTTATAATTATTGTGTTTTTCACAGTTTTACAACTTTTGGCTTCGCAATTTTAATAAACTTGAAATAAAGATGCAATAACGGTAACAAGTTTATGAAATTGATAAGTATGTTATATTATTCGGTTATCGTGGAATAATGAAATTATTTCGAGGAAGGAGAATTTTATACAAAATTCAGTAGAATCGTAACGCAAAGGAAAAATATTCGCATGGGTCAGAATTGACTTAGTCACTGTCAACAAAGGGTTAATACATTAACTTGGAAACGAGACAGAATGCTTTCTGCACCTTACATACGCCCAAAGCACGATTTTTGGTGCTCTTGTGAAACTCCATGAATTATGAATGTCTGTGGTGCTCCTTCGAGATGCACACGCTTGTTACGTGTTCCAGGGACCGGCTGTGGCCAGGCTGAAAGGCAGATGGTGGTTAACGATTAAAGAAACCGTGTGCTCTGGCTTGATGTTTGAACTTAATTCGCGATTCGCGTGCGATGCACGTGCTCGTTGTATCGCGTGCCTTTTCGGGATTAAACTGTTAGAGCATGCGCAGAAAATGGCTTTTTGGAGCATCGGTAAATGGTTGCCTGTGCTATAAACCAGTTTAGTGGTGCGCTCGATCTCACGTATTGTGTGGAGCTTCTAAATTCATCGTTTTAAAGCCGTGAATAATCAGTATGAAATATTAACCAAATATTAATTAAACATTAATGTAACAATGTATGTGATGATAGTATTAATACTTGAAAAAATATATATTATATGCGTCATCAATATATGAGGCTGTTTAAAGAATAAAAGAAGAGGTTAAAGATTCCAGAATTATATAGTAAAACAACTGCAGTCAGATAATGTTACTTAAAAATTAATAAAATCGTATTACAAAATTTGCTGTATTCAAATGGTTTCTGTGATTTTAGTAATTTCGTCACTCTAATTTTTACAAAACTCATTTCTTCAATTTATATAATGTTTCTAAAGTGTCAAAGCCTTTAGAAAGCTTATCCGCACAACAGACAATAATCCTACTAATGATAACGAAAAACAGCGATACTTAACACAACGATAATATGTAAGAAAATTCGGGTAAACCCGTTCGTATCAGCAAATCAAACTAAACGATTGTAATCGATTTCACACAATAATAACAACCGTAAGAGAAATTCTAAAAATCGAATTCAATATTTTTTTCAACGTCAACACGTAGCTCAATATTGTATTATAATTCAACAAGCCAAGCATTCCGAGGATAACCACCTCGGCATAACTTGTAGGAAAGCAAGAACACATTGGATTACCATTTTCTTCGCGGTGGGCGTAGTGCACTTGCAACTCGGAATTCCGCGACGCCATAATTGCACGATCCCGTGCACTCTGCACGGAGAGTCCCGTCTTCCCCGCTTAAATTACCAACCACGTCCAGTTTTTTCCCTTTCCCCCTTATCGTTCGTCTATCCGTTCCACGCGATCGCCGGAAGCCACGTTAGAACCGCGAACCATGGAACAGATTCACAATAAGCGGCTGCTTACGAATTAGTCGGTCGTCGTCCCGACCATCCATCATCTTCCGTTTCTGCGTCTTCAGGTAACGTTCCTTGACGATCCATCAGACTGTATAGTCTCTTCCATCTGCTTTTCGAACAACGATTCGCTTTCAGACACGCTCATCACGTTTCTCAGACGGCTGTTAACCCTTAACGCTTCTACTTTTAACCCTTTGCGCTCGAGAGGCGACTGTTAGTCGCCAAACGATGGTGTTGCAAATTTTCAAGCTTTAGTTAGTCTTCCCTTAGTCAGACCTGGAAATTGAATAATCCGTAAATTTTAGTATATGATTTAACTAAACTAAATGAAGTTTAATATAAGTGAATCTTAGTAAGTATTTTGCAATTGAAAATCTTTGAAGTTAATATTCTTAGATGACTAACAACAGACGACTACACTTAATACTAATGCTAATGTTAGAAAAAGAAAGTAATGCTAAAATTGAAGCTAAAATCTATAACTAAGAGACTAGAAAGGAACGAAGGAAAATTAATGTAACGAGGGAAAAGTAAGCATAACGCAGTACAATTATAATTATAATAATTCAATAATTGCAATAGTTAACAAAACATAATATTATTATTACAAATGCTACGAACGAATATACTTTCATCTTCACCAATAATATCTATTATCTATTTAGGAACACATTTTGAAAGAATGATTAAACATCCAACATGAGTTTGCAGATCGAAAAATACATGTATACCGGGTAAACGAATATTTATTCAATAACAATCAAAGAACGAAAGATCCTTCGTTCACAAATTTAAATTAGTTAATAACGAGGCAAATTATCCCAGGAAAACGTTGCCCGTCGAAGGCACAGACAATAGGGTCGAAGAAGATCGAATCGCCGGAAATAATTTGAATCCTCCGTGAATAGATCCAGTTGTTCGCCGCCGTTAATACGCGCATTATGGCGGAGCAGGTTGAACGCGAACGCGCGCGGATTACGGTCGCGTACAATCCGCCGCGTGTCGCGCGACATTAACTCGCTTGTAACTCGTGTTAATCGCGACGCGGTGGGCCGTATTAAAATTCCAGATCGAGGGGACGCCCGCCTGCTCTGTCGTCAATTTAGCCCCCGGCCACGGAGTTCGAGAACTTGATTTAAAACTTCCGCGATTCCGTCCAACACGAGAGCGTTCGCTCCTCCCGCCCCATTTCCCTCCCGTCGCGCGTTATTTTGTCCTCGTTCCTCATCAAACTTCTCGTGTCTTGCACGTAATTTTTAATAAAGACGAAATACGACGTGATTACCCTCCGGCCTGCCGCGTCCCCGTCGGTGAAGACCTCGTCGCGGCGGCTCGGCCGCGTGTAAACCGCCTCCACGCGATAGCATTTTAATTATGCCTCGATTTATTGTCCGATAAGGCGAACGGGACACTGGCCCGGGTTGATGTATTGATATAAAAACAGCCGGCTAACTTCTTTAACCAGCCACTTTTCAATTTTCTCTTCAAGTTTGTGATAGCGCGTCGTTGTACCGTTAATAATGTTCATCAAAAGGTAAATGGTAATGAACAATTGTAAATTTGGTAATAATAATAATATTATTATTGACTTCTTCAGCGTATCTTTACTAACGTTTCAAAATCAAATATACAGAATTATATAATATTTGCATGTATACCATATTATGTATCTAATGGGTTTTCCGTTTAAATAAATAAATAAATAAATAAATAATAGTAATAAACTCGGGATAGGAAATTTATGTGACTGATAAATGTTCAGAATTCGTTCCATGCTAATCGTTAATCTTTACGATTATTTATTAACTTACCACAGTCGATAGTCTGTAGAATCTAACCTAAATTTGTTTTCAGTCAGTCTCTTTTTTAACCCTTTGCACTCGAGAGGTGGCTGTTAGTCGTCTAATGATACTAACTTCAAAAATTCTCAAATTTGAAATATTTACTAAGATTCGCCTATATTAAACGTCGTTTAGTTTAGTTAAGCGATATACTAAAATTTACATGCGTGACTATTTAACCCTTAAGTCTGACTAATAAACAAAATAACTAAAACCTGAAAATTTGAGAAACTATTATATCTTTCGGTGACTAACAGTCGGCTCTCGAGCGCAAACGGTTAATTGATATTCACAATTCGACGAATTGTTCTCTCAGAAGGCTACACAGCCGCAGCCTCTGGTCTCCGTAGGCGATCGAGCCAAACCCGACCGCGATCGAAAAGTCGAAAGGCCGCTGTGATCCGTGCGGCCGTAGGGGTTGGGAGGGTTGACTAACTCTGACCACGGACATCAACACCTCGCTCGGTATCCCCCTGTTGATCGACAGATACGTCGGCCGCGGAGGGTCGTTGGCCAGTTAGTGGACGGCCGCAATGTAATCATTTGCGGTGTCGGAATGGACGCTCGCCCTCTCTGGCTCACCCTCTCCCTCCCCCTTCCGCCGACCCCTCCCTCTTTCATCCCTTCGATGGAGGGTTCAATGCGGCCTCCTCCGCCTCTTGGCGCTGCCAAATCGCCCCCTCTTCTCCGGCTTCTGCAACCCTCCGGCTCGACTATCCTAGCTGGCTGTTAATAGGGATTGAGATCTTGCCGGAGTGGCCGCCCGGAGCGTGTGCGGTCGCGTAAACCGATACCGATGCCACCACGATCGTCTGCGATCGCAATTATGCGTCGAGAAATTGGTAACGATGATGGATGAATCCTCGACGATGAACGAGTAAATGGTAGAGTGGAAGGGTTGAAAAAGGGTTGAAAGGAGGCAGGGCGGACGTTTTTCGGGATGTTTAATGTGGTGTGATTGAACGGAGGGTCCTTAGGATCGATCGGTTCGTTTATCGGCTGGTATGTTGATTGAGGGAACGTTCGATTTGATCGTTTTTAGAGCGTCCTTTAGAGTATAGGAAGTTGTATCGAAAAAGAACGAGATACTTAGATGAAGTCATTCGTTCTGGACTTGCGTTTTGTAGAATGCATTATTGTAAGTGATCAGTAGATTGTATTGACGTGTATATTGAAATCGATAATACTTTGGTAACTTTTTCCGTAAGGCTGCAATTGTTCAGGTACGTACTGCGTTTTATAAGAAACTCTAGGCATATTCTTGCATGTCTATTTGCTAAATGAATTAAATTATCTTTATTAAGTGTTTATTATTAAAAAAAAAATTTTTTCAATCGAACAATTTAATTATGATTTATTTGCGAGGTTCTGAATTACAAAGTTTATATTTATATACGGAATTCATACGGTAATCGTAACTTTTAATCTTGCGAAATTTACGTTTAAACTGAAACTTCATTTACGAATTTTCATGTTTGAAACATCGCAGAATGAAATCACTCATCGTGAGCTTAATTTAGGTCGTTAATGCAACATTTCTGAACCATCGAACTCGCAGAATGTATCCACTAATTACGAACTTCTCCGACGAATTATGAACTCCCCGTAAATACACCTCGATACTCTTGAAATAAATTAATTCGCCCGCGACCCTTTCGACCTGCGGCACGCGATTCACGCTGGAATGGATTCAAACAAAGCAGGAGAGCCCCTTGAAACTGCACGTGCGAGCGAAATTAAGCCACTTCGAGGGCTCCTGTACTTTTTCCCGACCCGCTTAGTTTTAAAGCTAGTCAACAATTTCATTTACGAATTTGTTTCAATCCAAAAGTTGACCTCATACCGTGTAGAGGTTAGGATTCGAAACGTATTACATGCACGCGTGCATTAATGCGTATATTAATTAATAAAAAGATAAGTGTTGAGATAAAAGAATGTTTAAATAATAAAACAATTACTTTTTCACCAGTTAAATTAAAATCATTCATAGTTTCAAAACGACACAATTTCTACGATTGTCATTACGCAAAATAAAATCATATCGTATTTAGAGGAAGAAATAAGTTTCTATTAAATTCCATTTCTTTAATGGTATTCATAAAAATACGAACTTCTATAAAAATCAATCATCCAGTGACCATCTTAGATTACTCTAAATCATGTTGTTTCTAAACTACTGAATTTCAAAAACCACAATCGACGAAGAATATAATAAACATGTTTTGTATATCGATTTAACTGCGAGAAGTTGCTTTCGAAAGATTTTCCGACCTTATTCTAATTGCCTTGTGTAGCACAATGTAATGAGGTTGATAATGTTGCAATTGGGAGTTGTTCTGGCGCCAAAATTGGAACGCCAGAGTTCAGTTGTTTAGTTTAATGTATAAGCTTGTAATCTCCCTTCGTTGGTCTTCCTGCTTGTCTTACGATGCTTGTGATTGCCCGGTATTTGTACTAAACGTTCAGCTGGTCCTAACCAGTCACCGTTGTTTAAAGGTGTTGTAGAAAGGGAGGGTTGGTCAGCGCTTCCCTTCTACCGATGTCGCTTGCGCAGGTATAGGGTCGTCAGTATAAATATACTTCTACCCTAATTTAGAACGCAACAAAACATGTAGCTCATCCTTTTAAAACTCTGTTCGAACATCCTTCAATCCCACATGCTACATTTTCATTTCTATTGCACACTCTATCACCTCCCTGTTATTCCTTCACGATTAAGCGTATCTATAATTTCGTTCTCCCACCCGAATCCTAACCCTGGGGAACTTTCCACGAAACCACCGTCGTTGTTCCAAGAAACAATTTCCAAGGGCTTCGATCCCCAGGAAACAGCTCCTTCGAGCGATGATCCACCATGCCATCCTCCTTTGCCCCGTATCGAGCGTTAGACACGGATCCCCAGCTACAAATTGTGTTCCGTACACACCCGCAGTCGCAGATATCAAGGATGATCGATGCTTCGTGGACTAGAGGACGGTTCGTGTTTGCCTAGAGCCCCCTGTACGCGATCGTTTGCGTCGCGGAACCGATAGGGCGTGCGGGCTCGGATGCAACGATGCAGTCGCAATTATGCAGCGAGGAATCGCACCGGCCCGCGGCGATGCATCACCAGGAACGATCTGACGAAGGGACGGGGGGTGGAGGAGAGGAGGAGAACCGTTGAGATAATAGTATTGATAAATCGAGGATCGATCGAGCTTTATATACATCGGTGACGGGGGACGTTGGATGTAGGACGCGATGACGGGGTCTGTTCATTATCCTGGACCGGAGGAGAGGTTTGCGTCGCGCGATTAATGACGACGAGCGAAGAACGATGCCGGAGCCGGTGCGTGAATTTCGAGCGTCCACTTAACACGTTCAATGCCACGGAGGTCGCCGGTGACCGGCGCTCAACTTAACGATGGCGCCATAAGGGTCACCGGTGACCGTGGCGCTCAAATTGGTAGAAATGCATAATTTGGACAAATGTCAATACTTATCAATTTTTCATTATTACCATCGTTATTGTAACGGTGATGGTTAGTCGTCTAATAATATTAACTTCACAGATTTTTAAGCGGAAAATGTTTACTAACATTCGCTTGTATTAAACTTCATTCAGTTTAGTTAAGTCGTATACCAAAATTTACATGTATATTTGTTTAACCTTCGGTCTGATTAATAATCATACTAATTAAAGTGTGAAAGTTTGCGGAACTATCGTTTGGCGATCAACAGTCGCCTCTCGAGCGGAAAGGGTTAAATATACATATAGGTATTATCCTTGTACGCAATAATTCAAAGTAACTTATTAGGTGAACGTGTACACTGCAATTGCAGGAATAAGGTAAAAGTTCTTGGCTGTCGATTATAGTCAATGCTGCGCTGCACGCGTTCATATCACGGCCGTCGATTAAAGTCGACGCTCGGCTGTGCGCGTTCATCTATGGCTGTCGAGTATAGTCGACGCTCGTACCAAAGTGGTTAACGTGGCAATGAATTCACGGCGACATTGACGACCTCTCCTCGTCTCTGTTCCTCCGAGTCTCGATTTCCGCGGCTCGTTTCATTGCGCTCGGTATGAAATTTATTCGAAACGCGCATATCCCACTCGAACGAAACGCCGCGGCGCCGGCTCGCAATTTCGTTAGCGATTTTAATTGCGCTGTTTACAGCGCGCCGTTTCGTGCCATTATCGCCGCGTGGCGCGGGGAACAATATTGCCGGCAATTAATCGGGGACGCGCCGTTCGCGTGGAATATTATTTACGCATGTATTTGGCGCGCGCCTTCCTATGGATTTAGGATCCGGCTGCGGGAAATATTGTATTCTAGTCGATCGTAACGGAGAATCGAAGGTCACATAGATGTTTTTATGAAACGCTTTTTCTTCGCGATTGTTCGGTACAACCAATCTTTTAACCCTTAGCGGATTACCGTCGCATATATGCGTTCTGCGTAAACCATAAATTTGGCCGAACAACTCATATATGTGTTGTAGTTTTTGGTATTATATAATTTTATTTATTATAGCACACCCGTCCGCTCGTAACGCCTTCGTTCTCCATTCGCGTCTCTTACTCTACTGACTCATACCTCGCCTTTTGTTACACCGGTTCACGCGCTCTCTCTCGCTCTCTCACTCATTCCCTCTCATTCTTTCCTCACTCAGCCTATCATTCGCTCCATTACAAACAATCTAATTACCCATTCGTCCTTTTGAAATCTCTCTCTCTCTCTCTCTCTCTCTCTCTCTCTCTCTCTCTCTCAATCACTACATATACGTTTGGTGAAAACAACTGATAGAGCCGAAAGACTCATATATGTGTCTCGCGTATACATATTACTGTGGTTGATGAATCTGAAATTTCAGAATTTGAATTTCTAATAAATGAATAAACGTTTCATTTATCTTGTGGAGAATCGGTGCGTGTACACATGTCCAGAATTAGACATGTTGGGGTGCTATGAACGATATCAGCGTGTAGCCAAAAATGTGCGCTAGCAATTTCAAACGACTGTCGCGACTCGGCACCGCGGAACGCTTGGCTTCGAACCGTCCCGCCCGCAAAGGGTCAAAATTGTGTTGCACGATGTTTCTTTCCTTTTACAAAAATGAAACAAATTGTTGATGGTTAGAATGATTGAGTTTCAACCAAGTTTATTTTAATACTAAGCGTGTACAATTATTCAACTAGACGTGGAAAGTCGCGCACGTATCACAATGTTCTCTTTTTTTCCGTTTCTCACCGAGTTTGCTTCTTGACTGACTTGCAGGACTGACCCTGACGCGTTCCACAAGCGCTGCATGTGTGCGTGAGTGATTGTGAAATGAAATGAAACAACGATTACAAGGAGGGAGTTGTGTTGTATTCCGTAGTAGGTTGCAGGTTATTTTTGTACATATATAAAAAAGATACAACTTCGAACGAAATAAAGGACGAAAGTTTTATTTTACAGTCGGAGTGTATTCGGTGTAGACGTACGTTCTAAAACGAACCAAACTGTTCTTTTTTGTTCAGAGGAGGATTCGAAACTTTAAAATGGAGATGTGGGAGTTATTTTGAGTTAGTGGTCAGTAAGGGATGATGTGTTACGGACAAGGTTCGGAAATGACTCAGGGGGGTAAAACCATTGACCATCGGGGAAAGGGTGTTTATTGGAGGATGAACAGGTCTTAACTTAAGATAATACTGTGCGTTAGCATACAACAGTTGATACTTTTGGTTATTCTTCGATTAAATGATCGATGGAATGTCAGTTGGATGAAGAAAATATTTTAATTAACCTTTTGCAATCGAAAGAGGACACTGAATAGCTAAGTGATACTACTTTAACGTAACTAAATTTTGGTATATTCCGCTAGATATATTTCGAGTATGATTTAATTCGACTACCAAGAATCATTTTTCGAGTGCAAAAGGTTAAATGTCTTCGTCCAGAATTATCTCAAAAGAGGTAATCGTCTCGGTCAGTTATTCGTAAATCAAATTTCGATCGAACCTCGGAAGGTCGAACAAAATCGCTGCCTCGTTTCACGAGCGACAGTTGCATGGTTTCGAGCGCAACAAAATCGACAAGGTATGCTGTAACTACCAAACAGAACGATTACTCGGAGCTATGATTACCGGTGATTTCGTGAATCGAAACCGCATATCGAAGACCGTATCGTTGGTCTCGCGGCGTTGAAAACGCGAACGGTTCCACGGAAACGTGAGCCAAATGGCAACCATTCACCCCTCACTCTTGGCGAAGTGGAAAAATAAGAAACAAGACATTAGACGCGGAATTTATCGATCGAACAAAATTGGAAGTTCGTGGTCTGAGTTTATTCGACGTTCTTAAAGCAAACTCTACGCTATCGTTCAAAAGTTCAGAGAACACCACTTTTCGGTTTATATAGCCTCATCGAATATTTCCCTGACTTTCTTACAAATAGGGGATTAACAGATTTTTATATCGAATTTTTTGTTAGACTTTGTCTACAAACAGGAAATCAACGCTGTACGTGTTGATCATAGCTTCGTATGTATAGGAAATCTTACTTACTGAGATAGTAGGGTTTAGGTGTGGGTAAAACAAAGTGAAATTTTTAGATAATATTATATATTTAAAATAGTTTAATAGTAATAACTTAATAGTATATAGTTTAATAGTATAAACATCTTTTCAATTCAACTGTGTCTGACGTTTTTGCTCCTCTCACTGCTTTGCATTCTCCCCGTCGTATATTCTTTCAAATACTCGTTTGCTTTCTTTCTAATTCTAAACCTTTCTCATTCGATGCATTCGGTCTCGTTCACCCAACATTTCTCAGTCACAACGTGGTCTCAAGTACTAATTTTTCGCGACTCAGAAGCTCTTTATTCCAAATATTCTACATACTCAAGCACATTTTCACATTTTCCTAGAATCCTGTATATTAGTTTACTAGTTTAGTCCTGTATACTAGTTTCCTGTATATTATCCATTCTAACAATTATTATCTAACTTATTATTATCCATCCTAACATATATTATAAATTCTTGCATATATTATCGTAGATTTTTGAGCAGAGAAATTTCCAAGCTAATAGTATTCTAGAATCATCCCATTTTCGAATGCCTCGGGTACTTAAAATGCGTGCTGGTGCTTCCGATGTTTTCAGTTGATAGCGTATGCACTGGCGTGTTTGCACGATAAGATACTTTTTGTTTACGCGACTGCAACGGCGTAATAGACGCTCATAAATCGTGGTTTAATTGCTAATTCCGCTTGACAGTTTACCGTTTAGGTTCTTTTTTTAGCACCATAATCGATGAGGGTTTCGGTATTCGGAACAACTACAATGTTTCGCGTGCGAGGAAATTGTGGATTTTATTGACAGAGAGATACTGATATCAATTCCGTTGGCGTTCTGTTTATTTAAGGAATTAATGGCGTGTCGAATGTGGGTCATAGGAGGAACGAAATTAATGGGATCTGATGATCTGCTAATATATACTGTAAAGCTTTGAAACCTTGTCGATTTACTGTTCAGTTTAATAACTCAGTAATTAGTGTCCTTGCAGCACTATAAATTTCTAAAGCTATTTTCTCAATTTTCCTGTTAGGCAACTTTATAATCGGATTATTCTACTGTGACATTAATTTATTCATCTATTTTTGAAGGGAATTCATTGTTACAGGATTTCTTCATCTTCATTTACATTTTTTTCATTATTAGCATATACATAGTTACAAAAGCAGGGGAAATGTAGTGTTAGATATACTTGACGAGAGAATAGAAATCGTATTTTGAAATGAATACATACCCAGCGCTATTCAACTGTGGTCAAATCCCTCTCTTTCCTAACTTTCAAAACTCTCCAAATTATAATATGATTTTATGAATAAAATGATCACAGATATTTCAGCTAAACGTTAAGTTTGAGATCTTCACAGTCAAGAAAATCCTTTCTATTTTCACCCGGAAGTTTAAAATAATCTGCGCCTATACTCATCAATATTCCGCAACATTTTGTCGCTTCTTATTGCTGGATGTTCCAAAACGTGTTCAACATATCGCGACTTATAGAGTCATTTATTCCACACTTAAAGTAATCAGCAGCGACTTTTTCAAGAAAAACGCTTCACATCGATAGAATGTCCCTCGATGTTGGTTCGATGTAGACGCGGCTTCGAGTTTACCCTTATATTTCACATTGGGACCTTAAACTTACGACCTCACGTCTAAAGATTACAGTTCCTCGAGCTTTCAGTTGCTCTTCGATAGCCGTCCAAGAATTTCTCCATCGAATTCCACCGACAAAGCGGCCATCGATTCGTCGACACTAAAACCCTCGATCTCTCCCCGGTTACCGGACAATCGTTTTGCCTTTCACGATATCTTCGGTGGTTGGAAGCCGTGCAACGTCCCCAAAACGGACACACGGGCCTCCGCTCTCCGGTTTTTGGCGACAGGCCAAGAATGATCCCTGGCCATTGGTCATCTTCGCTAATAGCCAAAGCTCTTTCAGGCCATCCGGCCAACTAAACTTTCTCCTCTTTCGCGACGGCTTTAATTGCGTTCCTCTGCGGCACCGGCGCGGCCGCAGAATTTATCGCGGTTTTTTACGCCCAATCGAGTGCCTCGTACTTCGTCGTTTTTAACGGTATAATCACGGCTCCGCCGACGTTACTTTCCTTTTTACGACCGAATCCAGTGTTTTACGGCATCCGAAACTTTTTCTTCTTTCCTCTTCTTTTTTCTTGGTTTCCTTTTTTCTAGTTTTTTTTTTTTTTTGTTGAAACGACGCTTTTATTCTTGAGCACTACATAAGTACTTGGAGGTGGATTTCGCTTGAGGATTCTCTGTGTTAGAACGTTAACCGTGAATTCATCGCTGTGTTAATTTATGGGGTGGTTGATTTTTAATTTTAAAAGGGAGCAGAAGTGGAAGCGTATATATGTTAATGTTAAGAAAAACTACGTTGAATCCAATTCGAGCTGTATTGCTTGTCACAGAAAATCGGTTTCAACGTTTCAACGTTACGAATTATTTCATCGTTTTCACCGTTAAAAATAATTTAAACGCGGCTAATTTTGAATCGTACAATTTTTATCGCAAACGAGGGATATTCACAAAATTCTCTCGCTCCTGGCGGTATCCAAAATTCTCCAAATCGTGACATCGTTTTATGTATCTTTCCGGGAAACGTGCATGCACGAATGAAAAGCGGATAAATAAATGAATAAATTCGGAACGAGCTTGCGATTTTGAAAACGCGTCAATTTAATACCTATGCCGCGCACTTCATTCAACATCCTTTCTGTTGGGGCACCTCAACATTTTCAAACGCTGAAGCAATTTTTACTAACCCGACCGAAATTACCATTAGCGTACATTGCTGGCCCACGCGGATGCTGATGAATTTTGGCTAGTCTGAAAATTTGCGACTGCTTTTAAACGAATTTATCTCTCCATTTATTCCTCTCTCTTTCCCTCTTTTTATGTTCTCCTCCTCCCAAGATTTCTATCTATTTATTTATTCCCCTTATATCGTTTCTATCCCTTCAAACCCTTGTTTCCCCCTATCCATTCGTTTACTTTTAGGTATTTGTCTCTTCCTGTCTCTCCCTATCTCTGTTTCCCTCTGTCTCTCTCTCTCTTTATGTCTGTCCCTCTCTCTCTCCCCCTCTCTCTGTTTATTTATCTATTCATATTTCCTTTCTCTATCTATTTTCCTTCTTTCTATATCTCTATCTTTTCGCCTCTCTCTCTCTCTTTCTCTCTCTATTTATCCATTCATATTTTCTCTCTCTATCTATTTTCCTTCTTTCTATATCTCTATCTATTCGCCTCTCTCTCTCTTTCTCTCTCTATTTATCTATTCATATTTTCTCTCTCTATCTACTTTCCTTCTTTCTATATTTCTATCTTCCCGTTTCTCTCTCTATTTATATATCTACACTCCTTCCGTCTATACGTCCGTCTGTCCCTTTATCTTTTTCTCACTCTCCCTTCCCCATCCCTCTCTGTCTGTCACGCACGAACTCTGACCCCAACAGTTGTTTCATCGAATTTTCGGTGCGGAGGTTGCCGCGTGAAATCTGCGCGAACCAACTTTACGAGACCCCGCATATTTTCGAGCCGCAAAATGGACGTTAATTGAAACGTCTGAGCGCCATCAGCGACTATCTTCGAGGATGAACCGAGGGACGGTTTTAGGGGGCGGGAAACGAAAGAGTACGTCGCGAGGGGTGCACGGTAAAGGAATTACAGCGGCTGGCTGGCTGGCAATTATGATGTAACGTTGTTAAACGGGACGCGCTGACAGGGCGAAATTAGAAAATTATAATCTAATGCGACCGCATCGCCGGGGTCGGTAAATCGGCCTCGTCTCGTCATTCGTTCGAGTTCGAGAGTAGGAAGCAGAAAAATTTGTACAAATTAATCGTATCTTGTTTCAGATTTTGAAATGCGAAAATTGTCGATATTAACCCTTTGCACTCCTTTGTCGAGTGTGACTCGACGTCAGTTTTTATCGCAGTCACAGACGACATTTTTAAAATGCCATTTTAAATACAGTAGCAGGCAAAAGTTTAAGACCAAACAGTCAACGAAATTAAACGAATATAAGTTACAACAAAGCTTGAGAGCTATGTTTAATATAATTAATAAAAAAAATAAGTACTACTGAAAAAATTGTCCTTTGAAGTGAATTTAAAATAAAGCACCTAAAATACTAGAGAGTTATTGGCAACAAAATTGAAAAATAATTTGGAGTGCAAAGGGTTAAATGAAATTATTATTATTATCTATTTAGTTTCAAACAATACATTAGTCCTTTCGATATACAGATATGTAATTAATACATGTCATAATATACACAAGAATTAAATACAAAATAAAATTAATTAAACAAAAATTGAACGTTAGTCTTAACACACAAATGTACAAGTTGTAATCATAACGTTTAACAACACCACCCTTGATTCGTAATTCTTCCAGGTGCAATTTTTCCAACTGTGCACGATACAATGGAACTAATCCAGTGCTGGATACAAAAATTAGGCAGCGTAATTTCACACAGAATACATACGATCAAAGAGCAATCGAACTGCGATTAACCTAATCGTGGATAACCGAACTCCGATTGATCGTGGTTCCACAATAACAAAAACGTGCAACGTTCTAACGGAACCGACTCGATCCCCTAAACGCGTTCCCTCTTCGCGTGAAGAGAATGGGCACTCCACGCGTGGGTAACGTTTAGGGATGAAAAGTGGTCGTTCACAGGAGACGCGTGCCGGCGAAAAACTTGGCGACACGCGAGCTCTTCGAGTTTCTAGCTTTTAACCTTTCAGCCTTTCGAGCTATCGATCTCGTACCTTGAACTTTCCTCGCTTTCAAGCCCCCCAGAATTGTCCTCGATTTTCAAGCCTCGCCCCTTTCAACCTTAATCGTCGAGCTTCCCGCTGTTTGATCTTGAAATAATCCCACGCGGGAGGGAAGCTAGCTAGACGGGGCATTATGTTGTCATCCCGTACACAAATTCTGTAAATTCTTGCAACGTCGAGCGAGTTGAAACGTAGAAACGCTCTGTTTGTTCCGTTACAAGATTGAAATTTCGTTTCGTGAAACGGGGATGAACGATCAAGAACGGACGACAGATAGCGAGGGGAGGGAGGAAAGAGGCGGGAACAATTGGTTGAAACGAGAAACTTGGAGGATCTACGAGCAAGATATTAAACGCTAAGTATCCGAGGCGATAGCTTTTCTTTCAAGTTTCCAGGGACGAGGGAGCGCGCTTTTGCGGAAAGTTTAATGAATTTCCAAGGCTGGTCGGCCGTTAATTAAAGGCCCTTTTTTCTGAAATGGATTGCCTGTTATCGCCATGAATGATTGTACGGGTTCATTCTTCGGATGATTCATCGATGAAAGACTGATACGATCCGGGCCATGTTTAACTCTTTCGATGTAGCTGTGTCGTTCGGAAGTACTGTGCGTCTGCGAGAAGTTGGCTAGCGAGACGGTAGTCAGTAGAAAATGATTCTAACGACTTTTACCTTTCTTTCAAGCATCACTTTCTTCCTTGCACCATTATTATCGTTCCATCGGCTGGTCAGTGTGTTAACACTTAGCCGACTAAATGGGGAGATCTCCCATTTTGTCCTCAACAGAGCGCTGCAATTGATTCTGTTTGCTTTTGTTATTAATTAGTCTTGAACTAGTACTATTCATAAATTTTCTAAAATACAATATTTAATAAATTCAACATCAGCTTAAGACTAACTAACAGCAAAAGTAAATAGAATCAATGGCACTGCTTTGTCAAGGAAAAAATGGGAGATCTCCCCATTCGGTCGGCTAAGTGTTAAGAATACCAACGGAACAAACGACACTCTTGAAACCCATAAAAATTATACAGATCCTTAACACGTTCGTCGTTCTTTTCCTTATAGTTAAATAGGATTTTAAATTGGAATTTTAAAAGAAATTCAATGGAATAAGTATTGAATTATAATATATATAAATATAAAATACATAAAATAAAAATTAAAAATTAAAACTTTTGCTATTTTTATATTTTTTTACCCCAGTCTTCTATGCAATCGAATTTGGGCCCAGCAAGAAACTCAGCCGAATCATGTTGGGCGACGAACGTGTTAATGACTCGCACAACTGATTCGTTCAAACGTTTCGCGTGAAGTTAATTCGGCGTGCGATCACGGACGTGACTCTCGTGGATGTAATTGACAAGAAACATTCATCGTAACGAAGGGATTAGAGATCGAGCGTAGCGTCGTCGTACGGCTGATATAAGACGAGTGGAGGGGGGGAAGGGGAAATAGGGACGGTAATTAATTAAGTGTACCGGAGTGTTGCGCGCTCGAGGATGTTACAGCGGGCTTAAAGCTCGACGTTATTGCGCCGCAAAATGGATCGGTGAAAAGAGAGCAACGATGTGATGGATGGCGATCGTATCGAAGAGATTCGCCGAGCGTTTTCCGACCTTTTTATCTTTATTTACACAGGTCTTCGATTCCGTGCTGCGTCCCTTTTTTTTTCCCTTTTCCCTCCGTTACCCTTTCACTTCGCTCGTACGTGTATGAAGCGTATAAAGAGAACGCGCTGCGAAATCTTTTCAACGCTTCGATCCCCGCCCCCGTTTTCATCGGATTCGCGTAATGAGGCGAGTGAAGTTTTTGAAACGACCCATCGCTTTCTTTTTCTCGGTTTTTTTATTACTCCCTCTCGGATTGACAGCGGTATATTGTCCCTCTGCGATCGAAGTAACGAGGGTAATTTGGTTTCGTCGGGGAACGAGAAACAGATGGACCTGGATCATTTTATAAGAAGTGTCACACTTGTCAATAATAATCGCGAATACCACTTTCCAATTTTCACTCAAAAATAGCAACAAATTTTAGATCGATTTTCAGTGAGGAAGCTCTGTTACCATTCATGTATATTAAAACGTAACGATATTGTATGATAAATAAAAGCAATTTCAACAGCGTTAAAATGATTGTAGACGAAAAATGAAATAAATTTTCTCTTTTAAAGCACATCAAATTAACGTCGCAACAACATTAATGCCAATAGCAACTATCGTCACCAGTATTATATTAACAATGAACCACAGTTAATATTTGAAGATAAAAATCCACTGAAAATCGTATAATATATAATAGACGCTCTGAAAATAAATAAATTAATAAAATCCTCCGCTGTTCTCTCGATTTCAATTCTCACCGTCCTTGTAGACCGAATACGAATGCTTAGAAAGTTGTTCTGCAGATTAAGTTACTTTGGCAATTTTTAATTTCAACGCTCTGCATTGAGAATTTTTTAAAGACCAAGACTCGCCTTTCGAGCACAAAGGGTTAAGTTAATTTCGGCTGTTTTTGATTTTAACGCTCTACATTGAGAATTTTCGAAGATCAAGACTCGCTTTTCGAGCCCAAAGGGTTAATCCGGATCATTCGCGAGTGTATCACCGAGGTTACTGTTTAAGGTTAACGAGGGCGCGCAGTCCTGGAGTGTTAACGTTATTAACGGGGATGAAACGCGGCCGGCGTTGATGGCCGACTAAGCGAGTAAAAAGCTTGCACGGAGGATTACGTAAACTCGGTCGCGTTTCACTGACGGCCTGGATCACTGATCCAATCTTGCCTGCAACTCCGACGAGCGTGCGCTCGCCTGCTTCTCTCGCAGTAGTTATTCTATTTTCAGTCTCCGGGTATCGGCCCGCGGAACACCGTTGCAGCTAATTACGAGCGTAATGAAGAGTATGAATACAAATTAAAACTTGCACGAGAGTTTCACCTCCTCCTCCTCCTCCTACCGCTGCTCTATTTTGTAAAGCCCGTCGCGTTATCTCGAGCAGCAGCGCGCACGGAATTACAAAAATGTTTCTGGGCAAGCGGATCGATAATTAAACAGACACCTACGTGTCGTTTCAAAAGGGCTAAGAAGGATAACGTTGCTGCATTTAACGCGACACCGTTTAACACTATTCCTACCGACACTTCACGTACACCTATTCCTACCGCGGCATTCTCACGTAAGACAGACTACAAGTTTTTCTCAAAAAATAAACAATGAAAAAAGAAGTGAAAATGGATTATACGTATATTTGAAGAAAAGTCCAAAGTTTAAAGGCGATTCGATTACGTTGTATCTATGAAATTCTAATCGAAATCTTAAAAACGGTCATTTCATCGGTTGTGGTAGGAATAATGTTAAAAGTAATTGAGTTTCCACACGGTAAAATCATTAAAAGTATTTTTAAACGTCACCATTTCCAGCATGAGATTCTAAGTAAAATAGATGGTTGCTACTAATCTGCCTTAAAAGCAATGTGGGTTGTACAATGAAGCGGTTTTTCACGAAACACAAATCCCAAGCCTCTTCTGCTTCGCAACGACGAAATACGTCGCGCGTGTTCGAAGGTTGTGGTAGGTTCTGGTAGGAATAGTGTTAACGGAAAACGAAAAAAGATCGCGGCAATGTATGTAGGAAATGACCGGCGTCTGACCAACGACTGACTTATACTACTGCGGCCTGTCATATCGCGTGTATTTGCTACTTTTAACGTTTGAAGGACGGTATAATCGTTGTTGCTGCTTATCAATAGCTAAATACTATGAGTGTTATTCTTTTCGTGCATACGATAAAGCTATCAACTGCAATGGTTATGAAAATACAACGAACATTTTTCATTGCAACCTAAAGAATGCGCGAAAGAGAAACGGCGTTATGAAGGTTTCGTAAAAAGTGTGTTGCGATATTTAGTAAATATATAAACGTTGAACGATAAAATTGTTGTAAATATAAATATGTATATATTTTTATCAGCATGCTACAAATTTGTATGGATTTGTAGAAAATTTTCGAAGTTTAAAGTATGAAACAAATTTCCATTTATGGTTTTAATTTTTGAAGCACATTTATACGGAATATATAGGAATTTATTTTTGTTTAGAGAGATGGTAGGGTTCAGGTATAGGCGAAACAAAGTAAAGTTTTTAAAATATATGTATTTAAAATAGTTTAATAGTATACACGATTTTTTAATTTAACAACTTCGACGTTCTTGCTCCTCTCACAGTCACACTCTTTCTCACTCAATACATTTGGTCACGTTCGCCCAAAATTCCTCAGTCACAACGTTGTCTCATCTTTCGCGTCTCAAAAACACTCTAGTCCAAATATTCTGTCGCTCAACCCAAGCACTCTTCGCATCACACTCAATCGCATTTCTACAAATATGAATTCACGTATAAATCATGCGTTTCTCGGCAGAGAAACCAAGAATAACCAGCCTGTCTTTGGTAAGACGCTTTTTCAATCAAACGCTCGCTGAAACCTGGTTTTCTACGTTATCAACCCTCCAAGCTGTGCAAACACGCAACTGCCTGCAGCCTGGTCCATGAATCGATGCCGCGAAACCGCGTAACAATTCGATTAACCGTGGCCAAAGCTATTGCCGCTAATTATAATTCCCCATAAATCCGTTGTTCGATCGGGATACTCACAGGCGAGCTCGTCTATCGGTCGTTCACCCCTTTCGACGATGTAAAGCGATACTTTCCGAGCACCCTGTACGTCTCGCGGCGCTGACGAGGAGTGTGCTGTGCCACTGAGTGGCGGTGATAAATATTCATGGGCACCCGGTTATGCCTCGCGCACCGTCTCGCTATCTTTCTCGGTCTCAACGTGCTACAGTGGCAGACGCTAGTTTAACGCTGCAACCTGCCGACGACTGAAACACATAATTATTTGCACCAAAAACGAGGAGAAAATTGAAAGTTGTAGTGATAAAATATTTAATACAACAGACGAAAATGTTTGCTTATGCTTTTTACAGGAAATCGGAGAACATTTCTGAAAACATGCCACGATGGATTTATAGAAATTTTGTGAAAAGTTGTGAAATGGTTATTTTATTTTTCTGTTGGTTCTAGTTCTAGTATTAGAGAACATAATACGAAATTGCAGTTCTTGTTTTGAATAATCGAGATTCTACTGTATTTTGTGTGCATTCATTTTTATTGAAACATTTAAGCTTATTTTACGAAACATGCAAGCTTTTTATTCAGTTTCTACCGAATTAAGAGTATTTATTCCACTGTTCAGACAAATATAATCGTGTTACTTTTCTCACCTACTCTTCGCGATTATATAATTCCATTCAACAAAAGTATATTGTATTCAGATTACTATAAAACCTGTCCGGTAAATAATTGTAATTATGTTTATTCAGCGAATGCTTGCTTGCCTACTGAAATGCATCGAAAGAGAACAGCACAGTTTTAAGTGACGTATTCCCATAAAATCTCTGCTCTTAACCCTCGAAAGACGGAATAGTTTTCAACAGACGCCAGAGGCGAGTGCAGGGTCAATTTAACCCATTACAGAATTTCCGTTACAAAAGTAACTTTGGGAAGGAACCATGTATAAAAACTGTTGAATTGAAATAACAAAATCGCGGAGATACTCTAAACGGTACGAGTGTTAGGAATGGGCAGCAAGGGTACTTGGGTTAAAATAAAACGATTCGAGGTCTGCTGTCTGTGAATTCCGCTGAATAACTCCTTTTTCCTGTTTCCTGGCCGTCCTTACACTCACAGGGTCGGGGGTCGGTTCGAAAATTACCTGCCCCGACCGTCACACCTTTAGACGAGTTGGTACAAATTATAATAATGTTTTTCCAAATCCAACAAAAACTATGTTTTATGTATACGCTTTGCTTGTTTCTAAATTTTCTGATTGTACCTCTTATACGATTCTTCCAAAGAAATTTTTTATATTAACACTTTGCCGTCCGGCCCGTTTGTAACCATTTCTTCGCTTGACGCCGGCAGAACTGATCGTGTTACTTCGCTTGTCGCCGGCTGTTTTTGGGAGATTGGGAAATGATTTAATTTCAAGTTTTACTAATCTCATCGGTAGTTCTCACGAGTTTTCAATCAAAATTCAATTCAAAAAATGTACATATGTAAATAAATGTAAAATTTCTTTGTTTTATATATTTGTTTATTTACATTTTCTTTGGTACTTATTTAGTATTTCTCTTTTAAATGATACGAAGCAAAACAATCACCAACATGTAATGCAACTCCACACGACCTGCATATCAAATTTGTTGTTTTTCTTTTCTTGTTTTTGGTACATACAACGCAACTTCTTCGTTTTCGTTTATTGCTTTCGGAAATGAATACTAACTGATGACGTATATAACTTATTCCATTTAAGTAAATTAGCAACAAAACCCCACAGATCATCAACGGAATGCAAACGATACTAATGTGCTGTCGCCGGCCACTTTTTTGCGCAAAACACCACTGTGGTGTCGCCGGCCGTCGAGCGATACTTCACGAACAACACCACTGTGGTGACGCCGGACGGCATAAGTTGAACAAGTCGTCGTCCGTTAAGGGTTAAAAGTTTAGCGTAGTTTACTGTATTCCATACAGCTTCAAAGCGACCCTGCAAGGTTCGTCGTGCAACGGTTAAACTTTTGTCCGCCGCTGTACAGCAGCCGGGTTTACTTACCCGAAGCGAGGGAACAGGGACAAGGTGGTTGAATACATGACAAGGAGTTGACGCATTTGCCAGTTATGGTGGCCACTGGTGCTGATGCATACCCCGTTGCACCTGATAGCCTGCTGATTCGGCAGCCATCGTGACAGATGCGCATCCTCCGCGCGTACTCCTGATTGCGTAGGTCAGGGCCCGTGAACGAGGGGGGTTGCTCGATCGCGTGTTCCAGGGAATTAAGAAGGGGATGAGAGGGATTATACGGTAGTTTGTGAATGGGCGGCAAGCTTTACGGGGTTCTGGGAAGCTCGGGGAATTTGCGGGGATTGAACGTTTCACGAATTGAGAGGAGTTTAGCTTTTGCGTGCTTGAGTTGCGCGAATTTTGATGCAGCTGGTAAATGGTGGGGTGCATGAATTTCGTGTAATAGTGCAGTTTTTATATCAATTTGTGCAAACGATTGAGAAAAGTTTGGTTAAGATGGAGCTCTGTTTCTTAATATTTTTTGGAGGTGCAACTTTCTTTTAGAGTAGCGAAATAAGCTGCGATCCTCATTTATAAGAGAACTGATTAACAACGTAAAGACTGCACTTTAAAAGTAGTGATTTCCGTGATTTATTAAAATATGTTACATACTTAAATTGTAGTCTCTATAGTTTAATCTTCTGTAACAGAATTATAAAAATAGGCTACAGGTATTTTTGTCATTAGTCATAAAATTAACGTTGACAAATTAAAAGGGTTGTAATAAATGAAGAAAGGTGTTCTCGCATTATATATCATGGAAAGCAAGGAAATATACAGGGTGAATCTCACTGCTTAACCACCTCAAAAAGTTTCTAAATTACTTGTCATAAAATGAACATGTTTCGAATCAAAGTTTCATGAAAACAAGAAACACAGATGGCGTTGTAACATTTTAACACATCATACAACTTTTATCGAAAATCTCCTTTTCTACAAACAAATACAAGTTATTCGAGGTGCTCGCCTTTACGAAACTCATTCTGTACATTATAATTATTTCTCATTATTTCACAATACCGCAAACAATTTTTTTAGACGAACATACGTTGAACGTGAAAGTTTCGGAAAAAAAAAACGGGTCGTCGGAATTCGAACGTTAAGTTAGATACATTTTCCACTGTGCGCCTGAGCATGAAATTTGCCGGAGGGAAAAAGCTGTGATTCTACGGAGCCTCTCATCCATTTCGCTATAAAAAAAAGGAAGAGCGTGCCGCAAAAATAAGCCGCGATGCTGGTGGAAAAACCTAAAGCCCGAGTCCGATGCCAAGGAGACTCTCTGTCGTTACGCCAGAAAGTTCCACTTACGTGCAGCGTGGCTGGCGAAATGAAATTCGCACGAAGTTCGTCCCGATCTGGAAAATGAAAACGTTCCGGGAAAGTGATAAATTGCGGCGCTAGTAAGTGGTGTTAAATCTGCCGCGACCAAAAATCCACGCGAAGCCGTGGCCAGCTCCGTTTTTTCGTTTCTTCGGAACGTCTTCGCGACAAGGTACAGTAGCGGACAAAAGTTTCAGACTAGAGAACAATGTAAAACGTAATTTTATGATTCGCAATTATTGTTCATCTATTCCTTTTTATCGTCATTATAGTAGAATACTATTTATTAATTAGCATAGAATACAAACTTTATTTATATTGTTACTTTTTATTAATTAATTTATTTACTTTCTTTGACCCTTTAGTCTTAAACTTTCGTCCGCTACTGTGGATACCTATCTCGAATAAAACAAGTAACATTTGTCGAATTTAACAAAATAAAATTCGAAACAGTACCCCTCAAGTTTAACACCAGATTGCCGGATGTTGGGTATATACCTATTTTTCCTGGAACGAGTCAATCTGACTCAAACATGAAAATTGAAGTTTTTAAAAAAAATATAATTTTAGTTTAAAGAAAGTTTATTCAAAACAATTTTTACATATATATTCTGTTTTTAAAATACATTTTCTGCAAATTTTTTTACTACATTCAGCTCAAATGCCCTTACTTTTATTCCTTTCACATGATACATGAGCTTGGCAAAATCATAAGTAAGTCAAATTTACTTATTCCGGCAATCTAGTGTTAACGAAACTACCTTAACCGTATCGATCAACCGTCTTCAAAAAAGAAAAAACGCATATCTACTTTCTCTCCTTTAAAACTCAACAATATTTTCCTTCATCAACAAACGTCCCTTCATCTTTCTGAAACGCTTGCGAAATTCAGCCAGGTAAACGGATGGACATCGAATAAAACCAATTCGATCGCGTGGCTCGAACGAGCAAAGTGGCACGAAAGAGACGACCTCGAACGGTGGTGTAAAACTCGAAAAGAAAAGGGCGAGGGACAGGAGGTGCAGAGGAGGCATATTCGATGCGCATTTACAGAGGTCACGAGCTGGTTCGCGCGGAAAACGCACAAACACTCGCGGACGAGCTGACAGGCGCGTCGAGCTTTTACGCGGCGCGCTCAGGCTCAATTGAATTCCGCGCTCGCCCTGCCCGTTTTAGCCACTATTTATTCTGTTCGAGTACACGGTAATGCGATCGAGGCCTATTACCGCCGCGGATTTTCATTTATTTGCAAACTGTCCGACTGAAAAACGGATCGAGGACTATCGCCTCACGGCCGATTCGTTTCCAGCTGCTTCCGAACAGTATCTACGAGATAACGCGTTCATAATGACTGTGTAAACGAACGATGTTAGAACTAATACAGTCAGCATGAATTTGGAGGGTTATAATTTTGTCTTTAAACGTTCGTTATTCAATGTGTTCAATAATTTGTAATTGTTATTCTTAGTCTTTTTATGACATTTTCGTACTATAGTATAATTCATTATTTATAATTTTATGTACTCCAAGAGCTTTGACCCGTTCGTTGTTAAATAAATAAAAAATAAATCATTTTCATCGAGTGTATAAATTAATAACGTTAGAATTTATGTTGGCTCTTAAAATTGTTAAAATAGCTTTTTCTATTAAATGAAGATTCTTTCGTTTGTCTCATATAATTTCCATCTGTTTAATCGAGTGTAAATGTAAATGATAGCTTTAACCCTTTAATCCTCGGGTATGCAGTTCGAATCGAGCCTCTTAACGTGTTAAGAAACGTGCTTAAAAAATGTATCACCCACAAAATTCAATTTTTGCGTGAGCACATTTATCCGAATAGTAGTCAAATATTAATCAGTCAACAGAATTTCTTGCTGTAGGAAAAATGGAGAAAAAAAGACGATCAGCGACGCTGCAGAACGTTCAAGTTTAAAAAACGTGGATCGCTCTAACGAAACAACGAGACTGGGGGAGGTAAAAATCAATTAACAAACTAGCACTTCGAATTTATCCAATCAATTTCCCAAACGGCCAATTTTTCCAGCAGCCACCGAGCGTTAAAACGGAGCAAATTCGTTTCGCGCGAATAATCGTCGGCGTTTTTCCAAGCGATCGCGTTAATAATAGTCTCCCCGCGGAATGAACAACGGGTTAACGGCATCGGGCGCACGTGCGCTGCATCGCGGGCGAGATTTCGTCGAACAAACAGCGTCGGATCGTTGATTCGAGTCGGGCCGTTTCTCCGGAACATCAATGGGGCGTTAATTCGTCGACTGGCACCGTCGTGTACCGGCGTTCACGTCGTTAACGTCGCTGTACCGTGACGATTGTACGGGGAACAACAACACCGCCGGATCATCGACCCGTTAATCGCTGTCAAATTTCAAAATACCATGCCTGAAATTCTCTGTCTCCCTTTCTCTCTGTATTTTTCTCTCGCTCTCTCTCTCTCTCTCTCTCTGACTCTGGCTATTTCACTCTCTCATTAATCGCTGCCAAATTTCAAAATACCATGCCTGAAATTCTCTGTCTCTCTTTCTGTCTATGTTTCTCTCCCTCCCCCTCTCTCTCTCTCTTTGACTCTAACTGTCTAACTCTCACTCTCTCTTTCTCTGGCTCTCTCGCTCGCTCTCTCTTACTCTCTGTCTCTCTTTCTCTCTGTATTCTCTCTCTCTCTCTCTCTCTGGTTCCCTCGCTTCCTCTCTTACTCTGTTTTTGTTGCTGACTCTCTGACTCTCTCACACTCTCTCTTTTTGGCTCTTTCGCTTTCTCTCTTACTCTCTGTCTCTATTGCTGACTCTGTCTCTCTTTCTCTCTGTATTCTCTCTCTCTCCCTGACTCTGACTCTCATTCTCTCTGTATTCTCTCTCTCTCCCTGACTCTGACTCTCTCACTCTCTCTCTCTCTTTCTGATTCTCTCTGGCTCTCTCACGCTTTCTCTTTCCCTCTGACTCTGGCTGTCTCAGTTACTCGTTCTCTCTGTGAACCAGGTCGCATAGATTGTGTCGACAATTGCCAGTCGACAGCTCCCTCGCGCGCGTTCATTGTTTGCTGAACTTCACTGCTCGAATTTACTTTTCACGGAAATGCAAGGTATCGGTGCAGGATGATTTTAAAAAGTGAATACAACTTTTCGATGCCTGTTTGAAGAGTGTAAATCTTTAGGGAGGAATAAAATTACAAAGCTAGCATCTTGTCACGTGAAACGGTCAAATGTGCAGGAAAAGAAAGTAAAATTCGTCGTTGATTTTCATCGGCTGGGATACTTTCGTATAGATACGTGGATAAAATTTGCGTACATTGATACAACACTGAAAATCATACGGTACGCTAGCATTTTGTCGTGGACTCTATTTCTGATTAAGAGTGAATGAAAAGTGTGCCTCAAATTAATTGTGGCACGACTTTAAAGAGTTATAGCAGTTCAAAGTTTCACAATTTTTCAAGAAATTTTTGATTTTTTAATTTTGGTTTCATGAGGAATTTGCATATAGTTTACAATATGCGTAACAACATAAATAGATGAAAATCGAATCCATAAAAAGTATTTATTTCTGGGTCAAAATGAACCCAGAATCCGTCGATCGAGGTTTAATTCACAAGTACGATAATCGTAATACCATCGACCGTTTCGATGCCCGAATTTCGAATACACACGTGGAAACCTTGATATTGATCCGGCCCTGTTTATGGCTGTACTCGTTTCCTTTCGACCTATTAACCCTTGGTCCTTCTAATTTCTTCCAGAAAGGCTCCCCCGACGAGTAGCTTTTAATCTAGGGCTGGCTATTTTTTTCGTAAGCCCTTCTAATTTCCTTCTCGTCGCCTGGTCTTTTAATTCCTCCGCTTCTTTTAATCTCGCTAATGACTTTCGCTGATGATTAAAGGAGCTTCACAATAGTTGAAAATTTTTTGTTTGCTTTTTTTTGGGAGAACATCAAGGGATGAACAAATGAATGGAGGAATTGTCGTGAAACGTTGGTAACAAGTTGCTGGTTCTGTTTATACAAATCTACAAGTTATAATTTAAATTTGTTTACAAATTTGTATAAATCTCTTATGTTCTCTAAAAAAGTATATCTTAACGTTAAAGCATTCTGACCGTTGAGTGTAAAGTAAAAATATAGGTAAACTCCAAACGATCAAAAATTTTGAAAATAGAATTTTCGGATTATCTCAAAGATAAAAAATGAAAGATCGTAGAAAAAACAGTTTATACTTTATTAATTAAAGAATTACTCTAACATGTGAAACTTTCTCATTTACTTAAAAATCAAACAAAAATTGCTTAAAGTTGATAGAAACAATTAAGAAATCCCAGTTTTAATTAGTCAATCAAACGAAATTAACAAAAATCAACTGGAACATAATCAGACCAAAATAAAAAGACAATCTCTTCGAGGATCTCAGGAATTTTCCTACATCTCCATACCCTTAAAGTCTCACTCGCGCCACATGTGTCTTTACTCAACGCGACTTCGTGAAGCTCTAAAGAACCAGATACGAGCGTCAAGTTATTGGAGGCCATCTTGGCGGCAGGGAGAAAGGACACGAGAGCTCGCACCGTTATCAAGCGAAGATCCTTTCGCGCGACACGTGGCGTGATTTTTACGAGCTGACCGGATGAGATGGACGCGAAACGTTCGGGGGAATTGACGAAATCGTAAAGGCCGTCGTTCCATGCGACTCGTAAAACCGGAAATCCCGCCATGGCGGTCGTTCGAACGGTCGCCGAAGAAAGTGTTGACCGTCGATCGCGATTCTTCACGAAGCTCGACCTAATGGGCCTATCGACGAAGGGAGAAAGAAACACTTTCGTCGGCGTGGCTGATCGATTCCCTTGGTGGTCGCCGATATACGACCTCTGAAAATATCTCGTCCCTCGTTTATTGACCATCGGGATCCCTCACCAGGGCTTATTCGGCGCGGTGACCACAAATGGAACGACGAATTTTATTTGCGAACGGATAGCGAGAGATAAATGAATATCAGGATCTCCTAAATCCCTGAATATTGAGCTTTTACGAGCGTCTCTTCGTTGCTGTACACCGAGTTTCGTTTATCCCTTTCGTACTGGCGCGAACGCCTATGGAAAGTTTAACACGTTGAATGCCATGGGGGTCACCGATGACCGGCACTCAACTTGGCGGGTGGCGCCATGGGGGTCACCGGTGACCGGCGCGCTCAAATTGATAGAAATACATAATTTAGAAAAATGTCAATACTTATCAATTTTTCATTATTAGCATCGTTAATGCCATGGTGTAAAGAAATTAATGCAGTAAAAAATATCTAAAAGTAGTTACACTTATTTGTGGTAGGTAATATTTCAACAGTGTACGTATCGTGTAACAGAGAATTCATCGTGGTGCCACGAGCAAACCCTGTGAAAATGGCGTAGCATTCAACGTGTTAAGCGTGAAATTATTGAAACCTAAAGAAAGCGTGGGAGTCGATTCTAGATGAAGGCAATTTTAAATGATCTTGTAGAAAACTTCTGTTAGGTTTGTTTTTAACGGTAGAACTACCAAACTAGTTGAAACTATTAATTCGTAATTCTATATCGAAGGTTTCGTAAATTTACTGTGCCTAGAAAAATTCGCTGTTGGCCGCTTCTGTTTTTGGAAATTGTTTCGATGTTGGCGCGAATGCCTATGGAAAGGTTAAGCGTGAAATTATTGAAACCTAAAGAAAGCGTGGGAGTCGATTCTAGATGAAGGCAATTTTAGATGATCTTGAAGAAATCTTCTGTTGGGTTTGTTTTTAACGGTAGAACTACCAAACTAGTTGAAACTATTAATTCGTAATTCTATATCGAAGGTTTCGCAAATTTACCGTGGTTAGAAAAATTCGCTGTTGGCCGCTTCTGTTTTTGGAAATTGTTTCGATGTTGGCGCGAACGCCTATGGAAAGGTTAAGCGTGAAATTATTGAAACCTAAAGAAAGCGTGGGAGTCGATTCTAGATGAAGGCAATTTTAGATGATCTTGTAGAAATCTTCTGTTGGGTTTGTTTTTAACGGTAGAACTACCAAACTAGTTGAAACTATTAATTCGTAATTTTATATCGAAGGCTTCGCAAATTTACCGTGGTTAGAAAAATTCGCTGTTGGCCGCATCTGTTTTTGGAAATTGTTTCGATGTTTCGCGCGTGTTTAGCAATAAAAGCGACGACGCGTTTGAGGGTCTTTCTTCGTAGAGGACAGGAAATTTGATTTTTAAGGCATACCAACGGTAGCTTCCCGAGTCACTTGACCGGGCTTTAGCCGACATTTCCGCGAGCTTTGTCGACGTTCCTTCGTGAAACTTTTTCCGCGACCCCTGACTGCGATCCCGGAGATATCCCTAGCATGCGGTCGCTTGAGGACGGTGTCCTGCGTTCCATCTCCCGCAGGAAGTTTCATATCCGATATAGACACGTTCCGCGCTGCCACCTTCCTGTCTACATCCCTCTGCCCGCCTGGAAATCGACGTTCTTTCCGCGGAGGAGGAAGCAGAACAAAATTTTCTCTTGCTCGTATGCGATCTCTAATACGTAAATATCGAAGCGGAAATTATACAACGTTTCGAAATTATTCGCTGCTAATAAAAAGTACGCTGCGGGTGTTTATGCAAATCGTTTGGCGATGTTAAACAAAAAATGTAAAGATAAAAGTAATGTTAAAATAAATAATGTGGAAAATAGAATGACTCCTGAGATCGGTCGAATACCTTCAATTGTATACATTCTATATTATACAAATTATTTTATTATATCTTTAATACTTTTAACAGAAATTCATAGTAAATTTTCGAGAAAATTTACAAAGCTTCCATGAAGAATTACTAATTGGTCATTTTAACCACTCTGGTAGATTCAGCTCTACTTCATAATTCCAAGGTTAAAGATAAAAAGCGTACTCCATACGCAATAATGTTTCATCAGAGCAAAACGAAGATATTTTCGCGAACGTGTTAACACGTCATATTTACCGATTCCCTCCACTTTCTATTCCGTAAAATTAATCGGGTTGGCAAACGAGAACGACTCGCGCGATAAAGAGAAGACGTCGCGAGGGCGAAGGAAATTAAGAGTTTCGCGGTCGAGAATCCCGTTCGAAACACCAAGCCGGGGAGACTGGGAGAAAAACCGAGAGGCAGGAGACAAAGGAGGGAAGAGAGGTACCGATTTTCGGTAGATGCTTTGTATTTAACCGAACCACGAGGTAGTTGGGTTTTGATCGCCAATGGGGATGAAACTGGAGCGCGAGGATGGCTGCTGCGGCGCTCTCTAATCGTCCGCAAGCCGCTTAACCCAACCCGCTTCCCCTCGCTTCGGCCTCTTTCAGCAACGTTACGTCGGGCGGTTGGTACACCAATTTCTCCATCGGAGCCAGAACCGCTCCGGTATTAACATCCGCCTCGATCTTCTCGTGCGTCAAGCCAAGCATCCCTTGGCTGGCTGGTTCGCGAGACAAGAGCCAGGCTAATATGCTTCGCCACAGGTAGACCTTCTTTGCGTTAAGTAATACGCGTTCACCTTTGTTCATAACAAATTCGGTTTGATCGAGTGTGGCTGACCTCGATTTTAACGCTTGGCCATTTTTCTTCGTTAAAAACGCGCGGATTTTCTGTGCAATTGATTATTTCACTGTTCTATTGATTTTACGACTTCTTAAGAATATGTGTATGTAAAAGAATTTAAATAAAGGAGGTGATAAATTAAGTTTGCGTTCAACTTTGAGTTTATGATGCTGTTTATTTTTGTTATTAGTTAGTCTTGGACTACTGTTGAATTTATTAAAAATTGTGCTTTGGAAAAGCAGAGAATGGAAAAGCATTTCATGAACTATGAACAACACTAGTTCAAGACTAACTGATAATAAAAATACAAAGTGAATAGAATCAACGATAGCGGTTTGTTGAGGAAAAAATTGGAGATCTCCCCATTTAATTGGTTAAGTGTTAAGTCGCCAGGGCATAAGTTATTAGACTTTATTGGTAAATGATTAATTCTTGTCGGGTATGGATACTAAGAGGCTTAGGGAAGTTTTACAAATATTGCAATTTATTCTAATCCATCGAAGCTAAAATTGAAGGAAGATGTAATCGCACTGTTTTCTGTACTTAGGTATCTCTGTTAAACAATTTTAATATTAGTTAAATATAGATAGAATAACATGAAAAAGATCATGTTATCCGAGTTTCACGATAAATTACAAGGGTTATAACAAAGGAAAAGATATTGTACCTCATAAGCGCAAAGTTGAATACAAATTTAATCTATCATTTCCTTTCTTTAAATTCTTTTCTATACGCATATTTTTAAGAAGTTGTTAAATCAATAGAATAGTAAAATTGCGAATTGTACAGGGAGTCATATGTAATTTAAGAGCGACTTCATGAAAAAGTTTGAAGAACAGAGAAAATAAAGAGGAAGTTCAGGAACAGTTTCATTCTGTCAAAACATGTTACGGATCGAAAAGAGGGACTCTTTTCTTCTGCACCAGCGTTTCCCAACTTTATGGATCGTTACTCATAACAGACTTGCGAAGCCGTGTTTTCTAAGGAGTCGTCCAGGTTATTTCTAGTTGCAAATTTTAAATACATTAAATACAATAAAACAATTGAGCATTAATTTGTTTAATTTCTTCAGCAAATAGAAAGAAATCCACTAGCCTACAAAATGCAACAGTTTGCAACTTTGTCGATTTTTTCAGAACTATTCATTCTTTCAAACGTTGTCTGTACGCTATCTTACTCGCCTACTAATCTTCCCGTTTTGTGTACCAAAGGGTTTCCGCCCATAAATCAATAAATAAATAAATAAATCAAGAGTATGATCAACTAACACAATAAAATAAACGAACCTACGTTCCACAGTGACTACCTTTCAAAGTGTCTTCGTTACCTAATTAAAAACTATTCTTTCATGCTAAATATAGAGAAAGGTCTCCGCTCATTCGACTGTTAAAAAACAGGATTGATTTTCCGATTGAGAAACACTGCTCTGTGCTCCACGTCGTCTCTTTAGAAGTTCTCCCCGAAAGTTCAGCCACGTGTTTTCGACAGAAGACAAACGACAGCGACGCTTCTTCCGGATGGCGCCGCGGCGCGCCGCGTCAACGTGCATTTCTCCAGCGGCACCATGACATTTAGATGATATTAAAATGAAATTTTTCCCGCTGCTGTACTCGTTTACCGTGAAAAGGGGGTTGGCGTGGAGGAGACGAGACGAGTCTCGTTTCAGTTTCTGACGCGTGGCCCGGCTGGCTGGCAGGTTCGCTCTTTCGTCGGTCCGAAACGAATCAGGGGCGGCAGAGGGGGTCGGAAAAAGAGTGTCGAACCGTGGACGCCGTTAATGGGTTCCGTCGACGAGACCCGTAGCTTCCGTCCGCCGACGACCAGGAAAATGAACGAGGCCTGTCTGACAGCCGCGGGAAACGCAATCGACCAAGAGAGGGGGCGTGAAACCGAGGGTTGATGTATTAGCGATTCCTGATGCGAAATTCGTTCCTTTCTTCCTTTTTTTTTTTTCTTTTTATTATCAATATGTAGAATATGATGCGATCGAATGGATGCGTGTTTAGGCAAATGTGAAGAGTGCTCGAGTTGAGCGATAGCCGTGTAGAATCGAGTGTTTCTAAGGCGCGAAAAATGAGAAACTGAGAAAACTGAGCGACTGAGGAATTTTGGGTAAACGTGACCGAATGCATCGAGGAGAGAAGAAATATACTGCGTATAGGAGAGAATTGTGAAGAGGAAGTGAACCTGATTTCAAAACGAAGAAAGACAGTTATTTTTGTTAAAGTCATAAATATATATCCGTTCATTTATAAAATCGTTTGTTTATTACATATCCACCTGAGTTTTAGGTTGTTAAGAATTTGCTTAGCGATTAATATTCTACAGTTAGAAACGTATACGAAACATCAGGTAAAAGAAAAGTCTTGGATCAGGTTTCAATGTTTAGAACCACCTTTTTGGGGGGGTTAGTATTTTAGGATTGGAAAAGTCACTATAAAAGTTGAAAGATCGAAATCCTCGTTTTTTGCATTTTCGTGAATATTTTTAGGTTTCCTGGGATTTATTAAGAAGTAGGAAAAGTCTTGATATGAAATAGAGTTACTTCTTTAAATATCTGTATCCTCCGTATTAAAAAGATAGTTTGAGAATTGTAGAAAAATTCTCATATTTTTCGATAAATCGGCGTTCTATCAATGCTTCAAAAGTTAATACCGAACTATCGGAACCGTTCTTCTTTTTGACTCGCTCTTCGGTCGTTAAAAAAAAAAAGCGAACTCCTGAAAAGGTGGCAGAATCTCGTCGGAAACGAAAAATTTATGAAATAACGTCAGGCACGAGAGTTTACCAAGTTTACCAGAGTTTCTTCGCTCCGTGACAAGTTTCCCGAATCAATCAGAAAAGCTGCCGCCCGATTTTGTTCGACGGCTTATACCGAGAGTTCCCCGTGATTGTTACAGTTAGTCGGAACAACGAAGAAATCTGCATCGTTGAAGATCCTAGAGCCCGAGTTATTCTCCCCCGGCAACTTTTCGTACCTTTCTCGTTCGGGCGAAGGGAAAGGAATAAAAGAAAAAAAAGAATAAGTTCCTCCTCGTTGAGTCCGCGCGGAGCGAGAAAAAGAGACGGCTGGAGGAGGGACTGTAGTCCCTTCGAACTCGTTTGGAAGCGCGACATTCACTTTGCATTTCATTCGAGAAATTGTTATCAATCCTGGAGGGGGCACGGCTTGGCTTGTGCTCGCGAGAATTTCCTCAAATCTTCGGGAACTTCGTTCCCAGAAATAATATATTCGATTCCGTGGCGAAACGACGAGCTAATCTCGCGTCGAGTTACTGTCACAAGTTTCTCGGTGACAGGGAGGGATACAATTCTCTGAAAGCTTAATAGGGTTTTGTAATGGAAAAAGAAGTTTCGAAGCAGCTCTGAAATTTGAAGAAGAAGACACGTTTATTTTCTTGATTGCGAATTATAAATGTTTTAGTTTTTAATCGTGTTTGCGATAATATTTACAATAATAACTTTAAATTACGGTACATAACTTTTAATCATGTTATTGGAATCGTTTACTTTGCTGTTTCAAAGAAAAGAAAATTTTAAACGGAGGATTTCACGTGAAAGCATGGTGCAATGATAGCGAAGAACGTAGAAACATTCAAATAAGTAAAAGCGTTCATTCTTCAAACGTTCAATATTCTATTCTGCCTGTACACCTCACTTCCTAACACTAAATCCTCCATTCGAATTTCAATCAAACCTACCTAACAACATTTAAAAATATTCAGTATGAAGTGAAAAATTCTAAAAGAAAAATATACAAAAGCCTTCAATTATTCCTCCCATAAAAAGTCACTAATCATACTTCTGTCAAGAAACCTATCTAATAACATTGGAAATAATGAGAAAAAGAAGAATAGTTTTAAAGAAAAATTATACAGAAATCTCCAACCATTCATCCATGAGAAACCACCAATCGCACCTCTATCAAGAAACCTACCTAACAGTATTTAAAAGTATCCGATAAAAGGGGAACAATTTTAAAAGAAAAACATACAAAAATCTCCAACCATTCATCCATAAGAAACCATCAATCACACTTCTCTCAATAAACCTCCCTCGCCGTTCCCCATACATATATCCACCGCCACCTCAGTATCAAGAAACCACCCTTCCATCCAAAGAACAGGAAAATCAAACGAATTCGTTTCCGCTCACCCTCGCGCGAAACCCGGCTAAATTATTTGCTGTTCATCGAGGATGTCGCGACAAGGGCATGACGGGAGGGGGTGGGTGGTGGTGTTTTACAAATCCACCTCGTTACTTACCACAAGCTGTTCGCCCTATGTTTTATTCATCCCCGTGGCCCGTTTCCGCGGCTCGTATATTCTATTTCGATCGTCGGCCAACCTCGGTTGGCCTCGTGTGTGCCCCGATCGGCTGGTCCAACCTCGATGGCTCGCTTTCTAATCCCACGGAATGCGCCCCTCTCCACCCCCACCCTCACCCCCTCCGTCCCCCGGGACCAACATTTTATCCGGCTCTCGTTTCTGGAAGATACGAGGGTGGACACGCGTCATTGATTTCGTAACAAGATAGAGGACGACCAACCCTCTTCCAGCAGCCGTTTGTTCAACCCCTTCCTGGGATAAAGGGATAATTTTTCTTCGAGGAATTGGATCCCGTGTAACAATGGGCTGGACGTGCGCCTGACACGATGCGTTCAATGGAACCTGCAAGAAGTAATCGCTTCTAGGGGCTGCGGAGCCAACGGTACGGAATGTTGGTTTTATAAGGGTTGAAGTAGATGTTTGATAGGTGGTATTCGTGGATTGGAAGTTAATTTCTTATTCTTGTTTTTTTTTTTATTTTTGTTAGGTTTGTTTGTTCTACGAGCTGGAATTAACACTAGAATTACCAAAGATTAGAGTGTAGTTATTGGAGACGCAGAGATTGAATTGAAAACTGTACGAATGAAATATCTAATATAAGGGAAACAAATTTTAGCAATCGTAGTAAAAATTATAGTAAATTAGCAAATATGTAGGCACCACAATAAGTTTATCACGTTTCTATGAAGAATTACAAATTGGGTCATTTTGACTCCCTTGGTAATTCTAGTGTTAAGATTGTCTAACGAGGATTTTAATTTTAGAAGGATTCAAGTGGATACTTGATAATTAATGGTAGTTAGTGTATTATATTTAGATTGAATAGTTTGACGGCTGATTTTTGGTTGGATCGTTTTATTATTATTTATTTTTTTTTTTAATTTTATTTATGTTTATAAATTCCTGAAACACGAGTTAATACTTCTTAATACGTGGATTCTGATTTAAATTGATACTCGATTGTATAATTGTTGTACCTAGGTTGAATGTTGCAATGTTTGATTGCTAATTCATGGTTGGTTTCCTTATAAGTTTTTAAAATGTTGGTTTTGTAATATTTAGAAATTGACGTAAATATTCAACAATTGGTATGATTGATTGGAAAATACGATAAATAATTTTAAATTGATTTTTTCAAACATGCTCGTTAATTTCTTAAGCTAGGATCAAAAATTCTTGTTACATACATCGAATTTTTTATTATGATTAGAAAAAAAAAATGGTTATGGTTGCTTTTCAAAAGGTTGAAAATTGGGCTAGTTAATATTGAGTCAGTTTTACGTGATTGCTTCTAATATTTACAAAACAGGCAGTTCCCTGTAAAGGGCTGAAAAATGTCTGCGTGGTTGACTGTCATCTGTGCGATCCACCCAGGGATAAGGATCCAATTTTTCTTGAAGGAATTGGATTTTCTCTAACAATAGAGTCGCCGTGCTCTCGACGTCTTGATGTATTTGATAGCTCTTGTACGAGCTAAGCGAGTTTTATCGTTAGATGAAAGAAAACGGAATTTTGATCGTTCAAATTCTGCTGGAACTCTAACTGTGATTATCGTTTAATCGAAGTGTGTATTGAACAAGAACCTCGTGTGATCGAAACAAAATGTAAACCGGCAATTGTGAACTCAAATTGTCAGTGAAACTTCACTGTGCCACGAAATTTCCCGTAAAAGTGACGCGATCCAATTTAAACCTTGATTTTATTAAATGCGTGAAATTGTAAAAGTCAAAGCGAATTTGTTATCTCGAATTACATTTTCTTGTAATCCTCGTTAATTACCTTACAACGAAATGTCAATTATCCAAACTAATGTTAAAAAGATCGATAGTCGTTGATTTTTACGAAATTTGGGTGCGTTATAGATACGGTGCCCAAAAAATATATTAATAAATAAATAAATAAATTTTCTTGCAATTCTGATTAATAACTTTACAATAAAATGTCATTTATCCCAACTAACGTTAAAAAAAATCGATAGTCGTTGATTTTTACGAAATTTGGGTGCGTTATAGATACGGTGCCCAAAAAATATATTAATAAATAAATAAATAAATTTTCTTGCAATTCTGATTAATAA